>CAIGQZ010032465.1:847042-869440 GCA_903798205.1 Danio tinwini | reverse complement strand
AAAATAAAATAAAATAAAATAAAATAAAATAAAATAAAATAAAATAAAATAAAATAAAAAAGGTGACATGGTGGGTCAGTGGTTAGCACTTTTTGCCTCACAGCAAGAAGGTTGCTGCTTTGAGTCCCAGCTGGGTCAGTTGGCATTTCTGTGTAGAGTTTGCGTGTTCACGTGGACTTCCTCTGGGTGCTCTGGTTTTTCCCACAAGTCCAAAGACATGCGATACAGGTGAATTAAATCAACTAAATTGGCCATAGTGTATGTGTGTGAATGAGTGTTTATGGATGTTTCCCAGTTCTGGGTTGCAGCTCGAAGGGCATCCACTGCATAAAAAATATGCTGAATAAGTTGGTGGTTCATCCCGCTGTGAAAAAAAAAATTCTAAAAAAATAAAACAAAATAAAATAAAATAAAATAAATAAAATAAAATAAAATAAAATAAAATAAAATAAAATAAAATAAAATAGGACTACTAAATTAGTCTTAAGTAGCATGGGTATATTTTTGTCAATAGCCAAAAAAATCTAAACTTTTGTATTTTGCTTTTATGCCAAAAAGCATTAAAATATTATGTAAATAACATGTTCCATGAATACATTTTTAAAATGTCATATTGTAAATATATCAAAACACATATTAATAGCACAACAATTTGACAAATTTAAATGAAATTTTCTCAATATGTTGATTTTTTTGTCCTAGCAAAATATACATCAATTTATCTTTCAGTTAAGCTTTCAGGTGATATAATCAAAAAGTGCCACTCATGACAGGTTTTGTGGTCAAAGGTAACATGTAGCATAATTTTCAAAAATCTAAACGTTCTAAAAAAGTTCCTTTGAAACTGAAGTTAAACTATGATGTTTGTCTTGCTGATATGTTGTAACCTTGTCAAATCCAACTGTAGAATCCTGTGCAATGCTCCTCCACTTACTGACACACTTGTTTCACTTCACACTTTTTTTTTTCCCCAAAGGTGTTTGTGCAGTTACTTCAGCCACAGACTCCAGCGAGCAAAGCAAGACTCCTTCAGTGTCCTGCCTCGTCAATTTAAAGATCATGAAGCTCATGCCAGTCTGAAGCAGTGCCCCACTCCGGGTGTCAAAGGTCAGGATTCACAGCAGTGGCAGGACAGAGGAACCACTGAGAGGAGAGGATCAGACCTGCCACTGTTAAATATGACCACAGGGAAAGAGACCTGTGGTGCAGCAAGCGTACAAATCCCACTGACTTATTTAAATGTCTAGAAAGGTCCTGCTGCAGACATTGGCAGAGTTTCAGCAGACGAAACCCAGCGTAAGCACCAAAGAAAAAAAAAGAGAAAAATTCTGAAATGGATGATGCCACTCTGGGTTGAAAATGGATGGACGCTCTATTGCCCTTGGTTGGATTTTGATAGTGTGATCAAAACAGTGTTTAATCTGTACTGTTGAGTTGGTGTAAGGCTTATCAATTTACTATATCAATATATACCAAAGCACTTTGGCCATGTAATAGTTTTCTATAATTCATTGCACATGTCACTTTTTTATGGCCTGACTTTTTCAAAGGATTTTCAGAACTTCTGAGACGATTTGTCAAGGACTTTCGGAAACAGTGCTGATACAATCCTAAAACAGAAGACTTTTTTACCAAGTAAATGTTTGTGCTTTTTTAAGTAAAACATTTCTTGTTTTATCTTTTGTAGTGCTTCTTATTTCCACTATAATTTTTAGGTGTAAAAATATCAAAGTAAAGTATATGACATTTCCAGGAAAAACTGTTCACCAAAAAATGTAAATGTGCTGTTTACTCACCCTCAGGTCATTTAAAGGTCCTTAGAAGTTAGTATCAGTATACTAGTTTTAAGGGTATCTAAAAGCTCTTGTGCTCCAAAACAGTGACAACTTGTGTTTAAAAGATATAAAACTGATATAAATTTGCCTATATGGATCAATGATTTTTTTTCACATCACTTCATAATTCAGTTTTTTCATCAAATCTTGACCAAATGCTCTCTAGTATGTGACATGTCCCGGCCCATTCAAGATGCCTCTCATTTGCTTTCTGCTTTCTATTTGATGCATTTGACATTTGACCTTGACTACTCTCACTGCATGCTATTGGTTGTTTTTTTAAGGGGAGGAGCTATTCTATGTCCCACCCTCTCTTCATTTTTGTGTTGAGATTACATCTAATTTTGAATAAAAATGCACGTTTCAAAGCACTTCACAGGACCTTTAAAGTCCACACAAACTTTCAACACAAAGTTGTTGAGACTTTTATTTCAGTATTCCAATAGAATATTGAATAGTGGGCGGGGCTGTCTTTTTGTTAGCAAACTAACGGTAAGAGAGGCACGGTTAAGAATATTGGGGATAAAGCCATCAAACTGAGGACTGAAGTCAACAGAGAAGAAGCACACTCCAAATGCTGAAGTAGATGGTCAGACCAAAGTGAAGATTTCCAAAAAAACGTTTATTAGATTTTTAATTTTTTTTTGACAGTGAATTATCTTAATTAATTGTTCATCTAAAGAATTGCAATGTACACTTGCTAAATACACATGGTGAATTTTGATTTCACTCAGACTTCATGATTTGTGTGACTTTTCTTCATCATTATAGCAAAATTGTTTCTATCCTAACTGATTAGTAAATCTGGCTTCAGCACACACATAAAAATAATCTTCCTAGGTTTTCCTAAATCTCAAACATGCTCACACTACAATCACACTACATCAAGAAAGTAAGAAAAAATTGATGATAGGATGTTTATTGGAAAAATAACGGACAACCAATATCACACCCGGTGATGCGTTACACCTCTGGTGTGTATTATTTTTCTAAGATTTCAACAGGAGTCAATTATTATCCTTATACGATGGGTACCACAAAAGTGTGCTTTAAGCTGAATAAAAAATTTAACCCAGCAGTTTGGTTTGTCCATATTTTACCAAGTTTGAGTTAAAAAAACAAAGCAATTATTTTAGTGTATGTATAACAGAACGGAATACAACAGAGATGCAGTTTATTAAACAGAGCAGTCGTACAGGCAAGGTTATCACAGGGACAGACAGGAGCATGCAGATAATCCAGAGAATGGTCAGTATAATAGGTCAATGGTCGAGGCAGGTGGCAAAACAACGTAAACAGTAAAGCAAAAAAGGGTCTAGGAAATTCTCATTTACAGCTACCAAGACTTAGGGCTTACTCACACTATGCTATCCGAACCGTGCCCAGGTCCAATTCTCGGATCATTTGAGAAGTGTGAGTGCTCTGAATCGGGCTCAGACACGGTACACTTGGGCAGCCCTGGCCCCATTAGAAGAGGTGGGCCAGAGCGCCGTTCACTTGGGCTCAGGCGCGGTACGCTTACAGTGTGAGTGCAAGTGTGCCTAAGCCCGAAACTGAAAGCGAGACATGACTTTTAAGGGACTGTTTCATATGGATTAATTAATCATTCGTACTGTTCAATGAATGCAAACTGTTGTAGATTATTAAAGACGCAAATCCCTCACTGCACCACTGCTGCGCCTTCAGCAAACCTCCTAATTCCTGCAGCACGAGGACTATTTTTTGATTTTTTGATTGTTTATAAGCGTCAAAAGTGGCTGATCTATTCGGTGAAATATTAGACTGCGTGTCACCGCATATCAAACGACTTAAACAATATAACTAAAGAAATCTCCACTGTACTAAGCGATAGCACATACTGAGGAGTGCATCATCGATGACGTGAGTGCGGGCCGTCGGGGAAGATGGGATAAATAAAGAAATCTCCACTGTGCTGAGCGAGAGCACATACTGAGGAGTGCATCATCGATGACGTGAGTGTGGGCTGTCGGGGAAGACAGGAGGGGGGACAAGCGTGCTTTGGCCTGGTTCAAGGCAACTGTACATAGTTTGAGTACGGCCTTAGCATAAAGTGTGAATGAGGGGTTTTTATAGTCCTACTAATTGGTTCATCATGAGCTTCCAATTGTCTATGTAATCAGGGGGGATCAGGAGCTGGTGTGTGAGTGCAAAGACTTCTGGGAGTTGTATTTCATCTAGTGGCCGATGTGTAGTTCTCCAGCTATCTGCACAGGCTAGATCACTGGTGTTATGGATGTGGCCGATCAGACACATAATTATTTTGCTTTATTCAACAATTGATACGCCATCAACCTCTCCTACCCAGACAAGACTGGATGGTCAGTGTGTAATACAATTCCAAAGGTATTTAAGACACGAAAGGAATGCCTGCTTTGAATGGATACAGATATGGTCAAGTGCCTATACAACTTGCTTAAGACTGCTTTTAATGTAAACCTTTATTCACTCTTTGTGTGTAATCAGGTCGTTTGCTCATGTATTAAAATTATGGTTTTAATCTTCCTACAATCAATGTTTTAACATTACCACAACTAAACAATATTGTAGTTGGTTCATGTTTGATGTCCCTGGGAAGCTAATCAAGTGTACTGAACGGTTGTTTACATTTTATGGTAATACATGTGCAACATATTAACATTTTAGGAAACTTTAAATGTTTTGCCTCAGCACTCACCCAGAATGCATATGCAAATCACCACACTTCCCAACAAAGGACTAAAAATGTGCCTCAGGGGAGTTAACTTTCTCATTGGTCAACTCAGCTCTTGAGGGTGGTACAAAACCATCCTTATGAAAACCGGTGACTAAGGCCACCGCCCGGAAGAAGACCAAAAACTGACACTGACCCCAGGAGAGAGAATTGGTCCGTTCCAGCACAGGACAGCAAAATGGGTTAACAGCACAGCACAGCTTTCTTTCTTTCTTCACATACCTTTCTTTCTTTCTTTCTTTTGTGTCGAGAGTCTAATTAAATGTATAGCGTCGTGAAACCAGAAGTCAACACGACAAGTCTTTTTGCTGCCTCAAAAACTTAAAATGACAAAATCCAAGGTTTTTCCATCCTTACACTCTCTAAAACTCTTATTTTTTTCTTCCTTTACTTTTCTATACAACTTGTATGAATGTGTGTTTGTGTTAGGTGTTAGTTTCTGTTAGATTAGTCAATAAAGTTTTATTTGTATAAAGAAAGGTGGCAGTGCATATTTATAAATCTAATGCCTTAAACTTTGATCTTGTTACCCTGCTTAAACATGGTTTTTATTTTTGATAGCAATAGCTGTAGTTGAAGTCAACTGTCATTTGAACGATCTCTCAATGGTTTGTTTGTTTAGATTTAAAGAGTCGATCCCTTTGAAGCCCCCTTCAAATTAATCTTTAATTCACTTTAAGCTAATTTGCTACACTGATGGTCATGACAGTATGTTTATTTGCACTAAAATACAGTTAAACCAAATATGTAGGTATTTATTTATTTATTTATTTATTTATTGTTTGTTTGTTTGTTTGTTTGTTTGTTTGTTTGTTTTAACTTTAGCAGATCATCTTGTTTTGTCTTGTTTAGCAGATGTCCACACACTAAAAATACTGAGAAGATTTAACTCAACTTTGAGTAAAATATGCACAAACTGCTGATCATTTTTATTGAATTTTACACCAAATGACCAGGTTTGTCCACATTTACGAATCAACCAAGCATCCTTTAGTCTATATGAAGAATGCATTGAGCTGCTTCAATAATTAGCCAATTGGAAATTGTCTTTAATGAGCTGTTAAACAGGTATAACTAATAAAGTGACAGTGCGTGTACAGTATATTACAGTACATATTCAAGCATGCTCACACATATGTGATTTAGTCTTGCTGTATACACTGACTTCCATCAGTAATTGATCTTACATCTTAGAGGTCAGTAAATGGTGCAGCAGTGCCACTATCACGATCAGGGTCTCCTTGCGTGTGTTTTCGCCCAGGGCTTTAGTGCACGTACAGGGCCAGATGGGCACTTTCATGAATGTGTGAGCGTGGATTACTCTGCCTGCTACATCTGGGTCTCCACATGGCACAGCAGACCATGGCACTGCCACCCTCTTCATGGATGCCTGTATGACAGCCGTGTTCTCCAGCAGGGCACTGGCACAAATGCCAAATGAAAAGGTCATATGTCCCCATCTACAAGCGCACGAGCGTTCAGAGCCCTCTGCCATTTATCTAGAGTTAAGCTAACTGTTTCTGAGTAAAACAACCAGGCCTTCAACCTCCTGCATGTCTTCACATAAAAGAACAGATATTTTCATGTCACTTTGAAGTAACGTGTCAACATTCGAGATTATGGACAGCATGCTGTTAATATTAGCATGCTGTTAATTATTATTATCTATATATATTTTTTTATTGAAAGAAAGACTATTAGCCCTCCTGTAACATTTGAATTATTTTTTAAATATTTCTTCAGTGCTATTTAATGGAAATATTTTTTTCAACACATTTTTACCAGATTTAATAACTTTTGTGTGGTTTGTTCTGTAGCCAATCACAAACAGTGGTTTGTTCTGTAGCTAATCATAATAGTAACAATAAGTAATAATAATCTTAATGTGGCTAATGATATTGACCTTTAACAATTTTAGTTTTTTGTTGTTGTTTGTATTTTTCATTACTTTTTTTTTTTAAGTTTTTAAAATTCCAGACAAACTGAAAGAATTGTAAAATTTTAGAGGAAAATTTTGACATCGATATATATATTTGAACATTGAGTAAAACATTAAAAAAGATAAAATAATTTTTACATACTTTATATATCGTATCCAAAATTATTTTACTATTTTAAATTGTATAATTTTATTTATTTGTTATATTTGTATATATATGAAGAGCTTAGGTGTGAAACCCTCTAAATGCCATCTGAAATTTCCAAATAAAATGAGAATTTTCTTCAGCCTCCTTTGTTCATGTTCAGTTATTTCACTTTAAAGGCAACAAAAATAACTTACTCTTCACTTTAACAGTAAAATTACTGAGCCTACACACAGGAGTTGGAGAAAAATGCTAGAAGAAGAAAATATAGAAGAAAATATTAAGTGGTATTTAGAGGTTTTTGCAACTAAACTCTTCATATATACAGTGCTCAGCACAAATGAGTACACCCCATTTTGAAAATGTATATTTTTTATCCATTTGTCAGTGAATATGGACAATATATATTGGGTAATATACATTTAAATGCATTCATACATTTAAATTCATGGAAAATATTACAAAAGAAATTACAAACTAGAAAAGTTCAACAAAATTGTATATATTTTTGTTTATCTTAATTTTTGCTCTTTTTTTTATTTGGGCTACTAATTTTTGAACCATTATTGTAAGTTAATTTGTTAGATTAGCTCTAGATTTGGCTTCAGTACTGACTAATCTAATGTATATGCACAATTATAATATTGTAAAGCATCCTATAGAAAATATTAATCTAAATGATATATTTGTGGGAGGTGTACTTATATATGCTGAGCACTGTATATATATAGAGTTTAGTTGCAAAAACCTCTAAATATCATTTGATATTTTATTCTATATTTTCTTCTTCTAGCATTTTTCTCCAACCCCTGTGTGGGACATTCTACCAGAAACGTACATTATCTGTCACTGAAATAAAAACAAATACAGTTAATAAATAATTAAAAAGACTAAATAAATAAATAATAATTCATCCTATTTTTAATTTTTTTTAAAGGAACTGATGGTTGATTTCTGTGAGTGGTTCTGTAAAGGAATATGTCATTTATTTGGTTCTCAGGTTTTTGTTTTTTTTATTAAAAACACTTTACAAATATATAAACGCATAAACCCTGCAAAAAATAAAAATGTATAAACCCTGCACTCTCAAAAATAAAGGTACGCGAGCTGTCACTGAGGTGGTACCTTTTCAAAAGGTACATATTTGTACTTGAATGGTCCATATTGGTACCTCAGAAGTATATATTAGTACCTTCAAATTTCAAGAGGAACATTTTTGTACTTTTTAGGTACCAATATGTACCCTTGAGGTATTAATATGGATCTTTTAGGTACAAATTTGTACCTTTTGAAAAGGTACCACAACAGTGACAACTCACGTACCTTTATTTCTGAGAGTGTGGCATTGTCCTCGTCCTCAGCCCAATTGAACCTACTGCTTTAATAGTTTTGTTATGCTAAAAACTTTTTTTTTTTTACTTTAAATCTTTTAGGAAAAAAAAACATCAGAAATAGCAAAAAAAAATTTAAGTTGTTATCATTCACATTAATTGATTAAAAACAAGAAATTTTGAATAAATTATGCAAATAAATACTACAAATATATAATACATACATTTAAAATATTTTAAAATATTTTAATTTAAACATTTAAATAAATTTACCATTGTCCCCATGTTTCAGTCAGTCCTGTCACATTTGCATTCAATTTAACAAAAATGTATGCATTTAAAAGCTACCTTTAAAGCTATGGCTCAAAGGAAGTGACATCATTTGATGGAAAAGCTGACAAGCTGATCAAGGATGTATTCTATCATTGAATTGTATAATTGTATGTTTTTTGTATGACAAGTGAAAATGTAAGTTTCTGTATATATATATGTTTTTTGTAACTTCAATAGAGGTGCTTCATCAAAAATGGTATAAACCTCATATTTTATACATTATATACTTTAAGATAATTTTAAACATAACTGGAAAACACACTAATGTGGATCACATCAGTCAATAAGGTAAAATTAACATCATATTAATACGTAAATAAAAAGAAATGCAATTGATTAAGTAAAAACAATATAATCAGATTAATCATATATTGTTATTGCTGTAAACTCTTAAAATAAAAAAATATATACAATATTCATTAAAAACAGCATAAATTAATAAACCATACATCTTATCCAATGTTGCATATTGAATAATGTTAACTGAATAAATGATTTTATGTAGGCAATTCATTAGACACATTTAAGAATATTAAAGTTCCTAAATTATTAGCCAACATGCAATCGGCCTCCTAAAACAATACTCTCATTTTAATACAGCATATAATTTGATTTTGAGCAATCAACTTAATAAGCTCAAACTGCCTGTGGTGAAGTGTGTCCTGCAGCAGAGAGCGAGATTTGTTGGACTCATAATGAAATCAAACATGAACAGCTTGTTTGTGCTTGATATGTATTGTGTTTTGGCCAGTTTTTTTTTTTTTTTGTTTTTTTTTCAGGATGACCTGCATTGTCATTCTCCTCCATTACTGCTGAGATAAACTGGTCAAGTGCTTTTCAATTTCCATGTGTGTAGTGCAGACTCTCCTCTTGGAAACGTAACAAAAATGCTCTCACCATTAAACCGCAGGTCAAATATGTAATCAGCTTGGGTCTTGGATGAGCTCAGACATCATAACTAGCTGTTAACCCACCGATGGCAATCTCTCGCACGACAAGCACAGAACCACTTTTTTTCCTTCTCTCTTCTTTTCATTATTTTGTCATTTTTAATTTCTCCTTAACTCAATCAAATTTGTTGTGGAAAAATCTTGATTTACATTTTTTCTCTTGTATATTCCATTAAAATTAAACCATTTATTATTTGTGGCAAACATAAACTTCTGTTTTGAAAAGCCTCACTTTTGACAACAGATTAAAAAACATTGCTGTTAAAACGTTATAAGGGACTCACACTAACAGCTTGGGATTAGTGAACTCAGTGCTCATTTTAGAGCCTATATACATTTTAGCAGTCAATTTAAGTGTAATCACACCCTTACATTTACTTCCCATTCACCTTCCTGTTTCACACTAACATATATCACATTATGAAAGAAATATAGGTTGTGATTAACGTTCTAACTTTAACAATTAAAATGAGTGACTAATGGAATGAAGTTAATGAAGTCTGCTAATGAAACAATTATCTGCATAAAACATTCATAACAATAATACATGTAAGATTTTTGTACAAAATTATCTATTATTATATTATGTTATTATTATATTATATGTACATTTTATTATGAAAAACAGCTTAAAGCGTGATACTAATTTTTGAGATTTTTTTGTTTTTTTCAATGTAAAGAAAATCTAACAAAATATTATGTAAGTGTTTCTTTTGTAACACTTTACACATTTGAATTTATATTTTCAAAGGCTTTTTCTCCTCCTTCATTGAGCTACAAATCTTGATTTCAGCAGCACTCGCACACACTAAACATCACAGTTTTATTTATTAATCTATATTCTAAAGGTTTTTGGCAGAAGAGTTTGTTCTTAATTTGCCCAATGATATAAACATTTCACTGTACTAAAAAATATGATTATTTTTTTCTTAACACTTATGTACTGCTGGGGATGTTTTCATCCACTCTGGTGTGTTTTTGTGTCTTAATTTGACCATAACTCTTTCTATGTTTCAGCTAGCAGAATTATTTTTGGTGACAAATCTTATTTTGTTAAATATTTTGAGAAAATGCTTTAAAAAAACAGCAATACACTCTGGGCAAATGTACTTTACTTTTGTTATGTTATGAATACATCCACCAAATTGAATTGAATTGTTGTAAAAATGCATCAGATTAATATATTAAAATAAAATATGTATATTTATTTTTGTCAACTTTTTGTGCATAAATCTGTTAATCAACCTCAGTCCTGGTCAAAACTACTAAATTATTAAAAAAATACAGTATTTTGAATCTTTAATTGCCAAATTCATAAATAATGTCACTGATTTGGTGAAAACAGCACACAAAATGACATTGAATTCAATATAAATGACATTCACTATAAAAATTAATTGTGAACTATATATTTTTTTTCTTTTATCAAAGTCTTGGACATGTGAAACAACATTGCCTTTGATGCATTGTTTTTGATTGATTTTTAAAAAAAATTCTCCCTAATTTACTGCTAGGTTTAATTACAAAACCATGACACCATATATGCATTTTATGCATTTTTGATTGTTGGGGGTTTTCCCTGTAGGCAAGAGATAAAATTTGACATTCTTACTGTTAATTTTTTATGAAGTATAACAGCAAATTAAAGTGTGTGTGTATGTTTGTCTGTGAGTGTGTGAGAGTGTGAGAGTGACCTTTACGCACTTACCTTGATGTGTCTGATCAAAATCAAAATATGCATCTCAGCTCTTAGAACTACATGCAGTAAATAAAACAAAGACTTATGCATCATTAAATGTGGCTATAACGGAAGTCAACGGGGCAAAAAAAATATATAAAAAAGGCATCAAAGGCAATGTTGTTTCACATGTCCAAGACTTTGATAAAAGGTTTAAAAAATCCAGTTCACAATTACTTTTGTTTGTTTTTGTTGTTTTTTCACCAATTCAATGGCATCCTTTGTGAACTTGGCAATTAAAGAGTTAAAATCCTGTAATTTACTAAACAATTTAGTAGTTTTGATCAGGATTGAGGTTGATTAACAGATTTATGCAAAAATAAAAGTTTAATTCAGTAGATGTTTTCATACCGAATATAACAAAAGGGTAGTACATTTAAACAGTGCAAAAGGGTTATCTACTACTTCACAATATTGTCTGATTTGTAGAATGATAAAAAGATGTAGTGAAAAAATAGTAAATGATAAAAAATGTGACTGATATATAAGAGAGAGAGAGAGAGAAAGAGAGAGAATTTTGATCCTGACCTCATTCAACATTCATGTGCTAGAAATCAAAACATGTTTAATAAATCAATACATTATTTTACACACGTTTTTAAACAAACTAACAAATAAAGAAATACACTTCAAAATAAATGCTTATCTTGTCTTGTTTTCAAGTCTTGTTTTTAGTTCAAATATCTAAAAATTAGTAAACAGAGAAGCATGTTCTAGACAAGTAAAAAAATATAGCTTGTTTTTAGAAATAATGTCAAAATTAAGTGGATTTTCTTTAAAATTAGTTCAGCAAACCTTTTTTTTTTACCCTATTCACCTGCAGTGTCTTGCTTTAAACATTCAAAGTAGCAAACTCTAGTCTTTAAAGACTAATTAGCCTGGTTTATCAGTGATAAACAGATCGGGCCGCCTCGACACAGCCTGCAAGGTCCAGGTGGACAAACACACTGTGTTTAAACCACAGGTGACGTAGCAGGTCGCTTTGAAGCTCCACTGCAGATTTGGCAGAGGGTCTTTGGTGCCAAATGTCCAGGGCAGTGGGGGATTTTTGATCTGCACTGCGCTCTGCTACCTGATGAGGCGGATTAAACAAAAGCCAGATAGCATTTGCATTTGATGTGTAAAACCCTGTGGCTATCTCAGGCAAATGACCCGCCGCATGGTTTGACAGCAAAAAAAAAAAAAAAGAAAAGAAAGAAAATCTCCTCGCAGCACTAAAATAAAGTGAGTGATTTTCTAAAGAGCATCCCATCATTCTGTTTGACATGTTTGAAGATCCTCTCAGACAAGCTCCCCAGATCTCTGAAAAACAAAGTCAGAAGGATGAAAGATCTGCTAAGGTATCTGTAAAACCCACACAATGGTTTATAGTTAAATAAAGAAAGCCCTGTTTATGCCCTCTGTTTACAATGTCATTTCACACCAAAAAGGTTTAGATAATTGGCTTCTACGGGATGCTGAATGAAAGAGTCTTTTTGACATGACAAATGAACACGACTTCTGAATGCATTCCTTATGGGGAAGAACCAGAGATAATTGTCTTGCGCTTTTAACTCAAGGGAATATTTCTCAGTATAGATTTATTTCTGAAAGCCGATTTTTGTAACACTTTAAAGTTTTGAATAATCAAATCAATGTTTGTGCTGTTTTTGCCGAGAAAAAAAAAAAGAAATAGAAAAAATATTTTACCTAATTTACAGAATTTCTTCTATATATAGCTCTATATGTTGGTGCATTTGGAGTGTTCTTGTTAGGATTGCAGCGGTGGATGGGAGACAAACGTGAACATATTCTAACAAAAAATAACAATAAAGAAAAATAAACAATACAATATTTACAAAAAATAATGCAATGCTTGTTCAGTTAAACAGATTTGGAAACATTCATTCATTCCTTTTCTTTTTAGTTTAGTCCCTTTAATTCGCCACAGCGGAATGAACCGCCAACTTGCCCAGCATATGTTTTACGCAGCGGATGCCCTTCAAGCTGCAACTAGGAGAACATGCAAACTCCACACAATGCCAACTGACCCAGCCGAGGCTCGAACCAGTGATCTTCTTGCTGTGAGGTGACAGCGCTACCCACTGTGCCACCGCGTCGCCCCAGATTTGGAAACATTCCTAAAAAAAAATAATTCATTTTGTTTTTCATTCATTCATTTTCCTTTCAGCTTAGTGTCCTTATTTATCAGGGGTCGCCACAGTGGAATGAACTGCCAACTTATCCAGCATATGTTTTACGCAGCGAATGCCCTTCCAGCTGCAACCCATCACTGGGAAACAACCATACACACTCATTCACACACATACACTATGAACAGTTTAGCTTCAACAATTCACTTATGAATGTCTTTGGACTGTCGGGGAAACCGGAGCACCCGGAGGAAACCCACATGATCACGGAGAGAATATGCAAACTCCACATAAACATGCCAACTGACCCAGCCGAGGCTTGCAACCTTCTTGCCGTGAGGCGAACGTGTTCTACCCACTGTGCCACTGTGATGCCTCATTTTGTTTTTATTAATTAATAATTATGGCTCATAAAATGATTTAAAGTAGTTCACTTACAGCTGCACACACACACTATAAAAAATTCTGGGTTACACACAATCTATTTGTGTTGGAACACCATAAAGGAATTAACTCATTAGTTTAACTCATTAGTTTTTACTAATTTAAGTGGATTGAACATAAAACAATGAATTGTTCTAAAACAAAATCATGTTGTTTCAGCTAATTCTAAACAAGTAGTTTGAGCATAGATCAAATGTCTTTTTTAATGCATTCTCCTGTAAAGATTATTTTTTTACCCTCATTTTGTGCATATGCCACAGTTATAAAAAAAAAAAACAACAACAATGCTATAGCATCTGCAAAAACATACAATATGAACACAAATACATAAATTAAAAATATTTGAATCTCCAGCACAATACACAGAAAACTCCTACAACCTTCTCAATCCTCCGCAAACCTCTATACCAAACCCAAAAAAAAGTGTTTAGGAGCTATTTTACGTATATCCGCAACTCACTAACACATTGAAACAAAATATACATAATAAAAATAAGTAAGAACATCTATGTAAATCAAAATACAATTCACCAAACAACAAATAAAAATATAAACAGCAGAACAACAGCCAACATGGCTGCCAACATGTCCCAGGTTTTGTTGTAAACAAGTCTGGTTCTAAAGAGTGGATACCGCTGAGTGAAAGCAATCTTTCTTTAATATGTTTTGAATGGAAAGATGCTATGGAATGTTGTTTAGATTGGGTTTGTACTGAAACGCATATCTTGATCACATTACCAGGTTACACAGTAGTAGACAAAAAATAAAACAACAATCATTCATATTAAACACATATACAATACACTCCCATTTATGTATATATACATACACAATGCAGTGGCGCAGTGGGTAGCACGTTCGCCTCACAGCAAGAAGGTCATTGCTTCAAGCCTCGGCTGGGTCAGTTGGCGTTTCTGTAGGGAGTTTGCATGTTCTCCTCATATTCGCGTGGGTTTCCTCCAGGTGCTCTGGTTTCCCCCACAGTCCAAAGCCATGTGGTACAAGGTGAATTGGGTATGCTAAAATTGACTGCAGTGTGTGTGTGAATGAGTGTGGATGTTTCCCAGTGATAGGTTACAGCTGGAAGGAAATTCGCTGTGTAAAAACATATGCTGAATACGTTGGCGGTTTATTTTGCTGTGGCGACCCCAGATTAATAAAGGGACTAAGCCGAAAAGAAAACGAGTGAATGAATGAATGAGTATATACTACTATTAATACTGTGGTGTTTCTGATCCACATTTTAAGAAAGTACTTGAATTAATCTGTTGTGATAAGTCTGTAGTTGCTATGGTAACACAACACATACTATGATAGTACACACCATAATATAGTAATATAAACAAATAACCCAATACTGTCATTTTCTTCAACTATATGATGTATTATACATCAATACATTACAGTTTACTCTAGTAACTTTAAAGTTCACTATAATTGTAAAGTTTATCAGTTCACTATATTAAAAAAAGAGTTATAAGTATTATAACGTGTACAATATATAATACAATGTACCATAGTATAAGATTCAAAAACTCTATAGCATTGTAATATAATTGTGTGTATGTGTAGGCCTAAAGCAGGGGTGTCCAAACTCTGTCCTAACACACATGACTGGAAGTTTCTAATACAACTAGAAAGAGCTTGATTAGCTGGTTTAGGTGTGTTTAGTTGGAGTTGGAACTAAAATATGCAAAACACCGGCCCTCCAGGACCGAGTTTGGACACCCCTGGCCTAAAGCAGATCCACGTATATGCTTTCATCAGTAGTTGAACAGTGTTTCAAGGCATATGTGTGTGTAATAGTAACAGTGTCCTTCTCAGTAACAATTCTAAACGGTCATTTCAAATCGGCAGCTAAATGTGGTTGTTAATTCACATTTGAGTGCTTAATGCTGTTCTGTACACACACCGTTTGGTGATTTATAGTAGAGACATTTTACAACCAAAATTACTCCCAAAACATGCAGATAGTACATATTACATGTTCAGTCTATAATAATGTGCAAGAATAATCAAAACAACAATGGTGAACTAAAGAACTGTATTGACCTTATTTTTTTTCACGTGAGAGCGAGCAAAGCAATTGAAACCTAATTGTCTTAAGCCTTCCATATCCATTGGATTTTAGTCATAAAAATGCTTATGCTGCTTGATGTTGCAAACTGGCATTTTCTTATTATATATATTTTATATTAAAGTATAGAGCACGTAGTACTGTATGACCATTTACTGTAATGTGTTATTCCTAGTCATTTCCTCCATAGACGATGAATTGGAAGTCCTAAAACAATGTCCGTTTTCCCATTGCCGATTAAATGAATATGACACACAAATTGTATCTTTACTAGATAACATCACCAACTTCTGGCCTGGCATTCATTAATACATCTAGCCAGCTAGATAAATCAATCAGTAGTTGGAGGAAGTAACATTCTGTGTCCCTTCAAAAGTTAAAAAAGATGACTCCGCTAACTGGACTTGCCATCCAAAACTATTACTGTAATAGTGTTAAATGTGTATAATTATCTCTGTTAATGTGTGCATGTTTGAGCGGCTGGAAAATCATCATTATTGACCTTTTACTGTGACGTGCGTGGCATATTGTTGCGTGATATATGCAAATGAAAGGCAACGTGATATTTCCAGCAGTCTGTTCTCAGCCCTCTGTCCAGTGTGAGTAAATTAAACAAATTACCCAAGGCCTGTTTGAGGAGAGAAGCATATGAGCTTGTGTGGCAATGCTATTACTACAATGATAGCATGTCTGCACGGCAGTTAAAGGAGTTATAGATTGTATCTAGGCACTATGAGACATGTGGACAGTTTAGTGTGTTGGATTGACCCACTGTAAAATGAAACCATGTACTGTATAGATAATGTTAGATTGGGTTAAAGTGGTCCAAAATGATGTTCTGGCATGTTTTAAAAGAAAAAAAAAAAAAAAGATCTGTCGGTTTAAAGTTAGGCACTTATAGTAAGAATAAATGTTCATTACTAACTTTTCTATGAATATGATTTGATTATAACTGCAGATCAATGACAGTGTGAAATAAGGTACTGTGACGTCTGTGATTATATACAATAAATAAATAAATAAATAAATGCAGCATATAAGAACACAAACACACCCTTACAGTTTCTGATGTTACCAATTACTGAAAAACTACACACAGCTTACAATTAGTCCTTATTTGGGTAAAAAAAAAACATGCAACATGTAGCCCACAGTCAGTGCAAACCTCTCATCTGTGTTTTTAATCTTCACCAGCACATGTAACCTTTGTTAGAGAGTAATTCCGTCATTCCGAGTGCATAACAGTCCAAAAGGCGATAATAAACATGGTAGTTTGCTCATGATTTAGGTTGCTTAAACAATTTGGTCCTGTGTTTTGTCGGACTTCTCCTTCGTTTTTTCGTGCTTCACTCTCGCATTTGTCCTTTTCTGATAGGATCGGATGTTGGAAGCGCTTCAATAATCACGTGCACGTTATTATCATCAGCTCAAGAAGTTTATTATTTCAAATATAGACACGCACATGAGCGATCACGAGCTCTGCGAAACCACTCACACTTTTAGACGGCCTCGTAAAACACAAACAGGAACAGCAGATTTTGTTCTTCATGGCTTTGTGGCTGTTCATCAAGACAACGACAAGGTTTGTTTGAGCTCGGGTCAACCATAGCTCGTTATTATATGCATATAGTATTACGATGTAATGTAAAACATGACAGTTCCTTTTTTTTTTATATTCTGGCTAGCTCCACGAGCAAGTGACACTTTTCTGTAAACCAATGGCATTCAGCTGTCCATATAGCTTTGCCTTTTGGTACCCTTTAGTCCTGCTTTGCAAAGGGTAACCAAAAAGTGCTATGGTACAGTTTGCTTTAAGGTACATTTTGACAGTGGAAACGGCCATAAAAGCCTACTGTACCATACCACTCAGTGGAAACGGGCCAATACTGTATCAGGGCAGAGCAGGAGTGTCAAGTGTCACACCTACTGTAGAGGACAATAAGATTAGATTAGATTAGATTCAACTTTATTGTCATTACACATGTACAAGCACAAGGAAACGAAATGCAGTTTAGGTCTAACAAGGAGTGCAATAGAAGCAAGTGCAGGATACAGGTATAAGTTATAAAGTGCAGTTATAGAAAAACTATGGTGATATTTACAAATGGATGTACTATGAACATTATATACAGGTTGTGTTAGCTATGAACAGAGATTTACAATAGAAGGATATATGTACAGGTTGCTATTAATAATCAGAAGTGTGCAGATAGATAAACATAATTACAAGTGTATGTGTACAGTGGGTGTGTACATAATTGCAAATGTACATGTGCAATGGGTATGTACAGTTCAAATAAATGAATCAGTGCAATGTAGTGCAATGAATATGTGCAATTTTTAAATGTGCAAATGTTAAATAGTGCAGTGATTATGAGGAGTATAAGGTATGAGGAGAGCGGAGGTGTATCAGGGGGGCAAAAGAGTCAGTGGGGGGGCAGAGTTCAAAAAGAAGACAGCTCTGGGGAAGAAGCTGTTCCTTAGTCTACTGGTTTTTGTCCGGGGGAGCCTGAAGCGCCTGCCAGGAGGCAGGTGAGAAAACAGTCTGTGAGCAGGGTGAGAGAAATCTTTAAGAATACTGCGAGCTCGACAAAGACAATGTTTCCTCTGGATGTCCTCTATGGCTGGCAGTGTGGTCCTTGTGATACATTGGGCAGTTTTCACCACCCGCTGCAGTGCCTTACGCTCCGCAAACAGAGCAGCTTCCATACCAGACTGTGACACAGTTCGTCAGGATGCTTTCTATTGTGCAGCGGTAGAAGTTCACCAAGATGGCTGATGACAGCTGGTTCTTCTTAAGTTGCCTTAAGAAAAATAGGCGCTGGTGAGCCTTCTTGACCAGGCTGGAGGTGTTGGTGGTCCAGGAAAGGACCTTGGAGATGTGGGTCCCCAGGAACTTGAAGGATGAGACAGGCTCGACGGCCATCCCATTGATGTGGATGGGATCATGTGAGCCTGTTTGACCCTTCCTGAAGTCCACAATGAGCTCCTTGGTCTTGTTGGTGTTAAGGAGCAGATTATTGTTGGTGCACCAAGTGGCCAGATGCTGTATCTCCTCCCTGTAGGCAGCCTCATTATTGTTGCTGATTAGACCAATCACTGTGGTGCCATCTGCAAATTTGAGGATGGTGTTGGATCTGTTCACAGGCCTACAGTCGATGGTGAAAAGGCAGAAGAGGAAGGGGCTCAGCACACAGCCCTGTGGTACACCAGTGTTGAGTGTGACGGTGGTCGAGCAGATGTGGTCTAATCTAACATTCTGAGTCCATGTTAGTCAGAAAGTCCAAAACCCAGTTGCAGAGAGACGTGTCACTATCCAGGTCTCAAAGTTTGATCATTAACTTAGAGGGTATGACAGTGTTGAATGCTGAGCTGAAGTCAACAAACAGCATTCGTGCATAAGTGTTTTTATTGTCCAGGTGTGTGAGTACAAAGTGCAGTGCTCCTGTTGCCACGATAGACAAACTGATGTAGGTCCAGTGTGGATGGCAGAGAGTCTTTCAGATGTGCCAGGACCAACCGCTCGAAGCACTTCATGATGATTGGTGTAAGTGCTACAGGGCGGTAGTCATTCAGGCATGTTGGGCTGGAGTGTTTCGGCACTGGCACAATAGAGGTGGTTTTAAAGGATGTTGGCACAGCTGCTAGGTTAAGGGACATGTTGAAAATGTTTTTGAATACCCCAGCGAGCTGTTCTGCACATGCTTTGAGGATACGCCCAGGAATACCGTCTGGTCCAGCAGCCTTACGCACATTGATCCGACTTCTGAGGAGGTAAGTGTGATAGGTGAGTAGTCAGGTGAGGAAGTGATCCTGGTGTAGGGTTCTTTATTGTCTCTTTCAAAGCGGGCATAAAAGTCATTAAGCTTGTTCAGTAATGAGACATTTGTGGCTGTGGGTGTGGAATGGCTGGGTTTGTAGTTGCTGATGGCCTGGATGCCCTGCCACATGCGCAGAGGATCAGAGTTGGAAAAGTGCTCCTCTAGCTTTAGCTTGAAACATTGCTTGGCCTTTTTGATGCCCCTCTTCAGA
Organism: Danio tinwini; assembly: GCA_903798205.1. Taxonomy (NCBI): domain Eukaryota; kingdom Metazoa; phylum Chordata; class Actinopteri; order Cypriniformes; family Danionidae; genus Danio; species Danio tinwini. Next base: position 849,753 of record CAIGQZ010032465.1, on the reverse strand, counting down.
TTAGCCCTGGAAGTGCTATAGGCCTGTGCATCCCCTGATCTGAAGGCAGTGTTGCGTGCTTTCAGCAAGAGGCACACCTCCTTGTTCATCCATAGCTTTTGATTTGGGTATGTGGTGATCTGTTTCTGGGTTGTAACACTGTCTATGGTGGTGTTGATGTATTCCAGAACAGAGGAAGTGTAGCTGTTAATGTCTGTGTGAGAGCCACATGTGGCCTGGGAAGCAAACATACTCCAGTCTGTGTGTTGAACCCTGCTCTGGAGTGTGGAGTCTACCCCCGCTTGCCACACTTTGATGGTCCTCACTGATGGCTCAGCCTCAGGTGTTTTGGCGATCACAGGAATGAGTCGAAGATTGCTGATAAACCTGTCCGGAATGCACAAACCAATATCCAAGACCTCCTGTTGGGTGTACAATGTAAAGAATAAACCACCACTTCATTTTGTTCAATTTTGTTTTTTTTTTTCATCACATTCATGCTGTCATAAAAATATGATGACATTGAAAACATACTTTGAAGCTTTAGAGGATAACATTCTCATAAGACAAACAGCAAATATTTAATATAAGACCACTTTGAAGAAACAAACACAAACCGGAAATGAAAAAAAAAAAAAATTCTAGTTAAAGGGTTTGTTCACCCAAAAATGAATTTCCACACCATTTACTCACATTCAAGTGGTTCTAAACTGGTATGTATTTCTGTATGTATATGTATGAATGTTTCTTCTGCTGAACACAAATCAATACATTCTTGAGAATGCAGTTATTGACAATCATAGTAGGAACAAAACATAGATATTTACATTAGAAGTTGCCTATGTTGTTGTTGTCAATTGGAAGGAATGCACTCCCTCCCTGTTAAATTAGATCTAATCCATGTCCTGAAACACACCCCTTCTCCTGCTTTCACTTCTCATTCTAAGGGAGGGAGCGATTCATTTGTGAATGAATCTCTGTTATGAACGACTCGTTCACTTAATAATATACGTTTCTAGCAGTGCAGCATATTTCATTTACATTGTTTGCTTATTTTATTCAACAAAACTAGCATAAGCCTAGAATTTAGTGTAAGTTGATGCTACTTTGCCTTATGGTCAGTGCAGTAAATGACTGTATTATCATCAATACTTGTTTAGCACAAAAGTTTGTAACACACAAAAACTTAAAAAATGAAATCTTACAAACAAAATGTTCTGCCTTTGTGCTTTGTTTTCTTTGTTTGCTTGTTACTACACCCATACACAGTACTAAACTCCAGCATCTTCACATTGGCTTTAGTCTTGACTAGTGCGGTTGAATGACATTTGTCCTGGAAGCACTGTACAAATGTGGCAGCACTATTGATGCATTCTCAGGGTCCACATGCAATATATAGTATATATCTATAGGAACAAAAAAATACTATTGAAGACAATCCCTGTTTTTTTTTTCCTCTACATTTTTCTAAATATCTATTTGTGTTCATCTGAAGAAAGAAACTCAGCAACAGATTTGGAACAAGTGGAGGATGAGTAAGACAAAATGGCAATGTTAATTTTTTGTGAGAACTGTCTCTTGTAATCACCAAATGGATTCCCATTAAATATCAATAATATTTATTTTAGATTTTATGCTTTTATTGTATTGTTTTTGAAAATGTATATTGTACTTATGGCCAAAGATTATATTATAAAATACTATTATTCATTTTTTCACCAAAATAGCCAGAAGGCTGCACCATAAAAAAATCTAAATATCATTGCAGGACTTCTCATGCACAGTACGAGTGATTGCCAAATGAACTCAACAATGTGGTTTTATTGTAATACAAATAGATACCACAGAGATTTTAAAAACAGTAGTACAATGAAGTGTGGTTTGCCCAGATACCATTAGGAGATCCTCAGTAACAGGGCTGATGTCTGTAGAGGTCATTTAAAGTAATATGACACTGAGGCCTGACGTTGCAGAAAGACCATGTAGCCTGTCCCCTTGGTTTTGTCTCCCAGTTTGATAAAAACAGATGAAGCTCGGAGGGCATCCATGTCACTAAATCATTGCAGACACAAAAAAAATACTCCTCAGCTCAGCGCATTTTTATATAGTTGTATCTATATAAAAAAAACGTGATGGATTACAATTCAATAGAGTGAGTTTTTCTCTGTATATTTGCGCATTAAATATTAGCGAGTCACCTCTCGGGTGTTGTGGGTTAAGCAGTGAAGAGAACTTTGTCTTTCACCTGTAATCTGATGCAGAGCTAAGGTTTGCTGCAGCCTCTGCTGGTGATTTATGATTGAGGACACGTTAATAAAAGTATCAAAACAATCAGAGCTCTGCTGGGGGAAGATACGGCTGTGTTACGTACATCATGCAGGACAGGCCTGGATGGGGAATCGCTATGTGCTGGTAATGTGATGCTGCTTTCTCCCATTTTAAATCCATGTGTGTGTGTGTGTGTGTGTGTGTTTCATTCTCCTTTCGTTTACCTTCCATAGAAGGTGACGTCTTGTCTTTTACTAGCCAAAACATGCCAACGCCCAGAGCTGGTCCAAAAAATATGAATTAAGCTTTACATGCATTGCACTGTAGGGGAGTTTACAGGTAAAGCCAATGACCGATGATGAACAAAGGCAAGCAGTCAGTTATATGACTCATTAAAATATAATAATAATAATAATAATAATAATAATAATAATAATAATAATAATAATAATAATAATAATAAT
>CAIGQZ010032465.1:827167-845683 GCA_903798205.1 Danio tinwini | reverse complement strand
GAGAGAGAGAGAGAGAGAGAGAGAGAGAGAGAGAGAGAGAGGGCATGGTTGTTTCAAGGTTGGTTAACTCCTATAATGCTTGTTTGTCAAAACAGATAGATAATGAACAAAGTCTCTCAGAGAAAGAGAACATGGTGTACAGGCAATGTTAGATTTAAGCTACTAAATATCATAACATAATAACTTTCTTTTTTGTTTCTGTCTTAATATTTTATTTAGCCAACTCAAAATTTAAATTATATTATTATGGGCAACTTTTTTTTCTGGATTTCTATTTCCCAAATTTTCAAACAATTGTATCTCAGCCAAATATTGTCCTATTCTAATATTATGCATCAGCAAAAGGCTTTACTCAGCATTCAGATGTTGTATAAATCTCATTTTCAAAAGGTCACTTACATATTGTACGACAGTTTATGTCAAAGTAGCCATGGATTTAGATCACACACTTTCAGCACAATGACAGTTAATCTTGCAATCAGCTTGAGAAGTCACAATGCAAAAAATAATGTCCCCAAATTGAAGCTTCTGTTCATTTCAGTTGAGAATACTAGCTGAGTAGTTGTTTCATAGTGTTGTTTATGTATATCACATATTTAAGATGAGCTGAAAGCCATTAAAATCAAACAGTGTACACTACAGTCTCTGGTATCAAAGAGACCAGAGGTCACAATTTTACCATCTTATTTTTTGGTATTTTAAAAAAGATTAGATTTACGATTTTTCAGTATGGGGAAAGTGGGGATGATTTCAAAGGGTAATTGCAGTATGGCTTATTTCTACAGGCCTTAAACATACTTTAAGATGTTGGTGTCCAAAGATATCATTCATTACCAACCCCTCCTTTACACAGTATATACAATCTTCCTTGCCGATTTAAAAACAAAAACAGCTGCCACCACCGTATACTTTATATAAAATCTACTTTAATATTTCACTAAAATAAAAATAAAAAATCACCTACATCTTAAATGGCCTGAAGGTGAGCATATTAACAGCAATGCAGAAAGTGTATTAATATTTAAATAATTGGTTAACCTTATATAAGGTTTATAAGGTTTTTTTTTTTGAGGCTGTACAAGTTCTGTCACATTTTAATTGGAACTGAATAAAACACACACACACACACACACACACACACACACACACACACACACACAAAAAAAACAACTATCACGACATTGTTTAAATCAGAGATGCCCAAAGTAGGGACAGCGGGCGAAAGTTGGCCCATTGTAACCTTTGATTTGGTCCACCATTCCATCTGAAAAAAAAATGAGAATGATGGAGAGGGTTGGGGGCGAATGCCTTTAAAAGTGATCATCATTTATAATTTGCCGTAAACTTTTTTGTTTGTTTGTTTGTATTATTGCTGAGTTACCAAAAAAAGCATGTTTCAATTAAATGTTGTAAATGAATCTGATATATTAATTTTTTTATGTAATTAATGTCACTCGACGGATAGAGGACTATGTAGAAGACATTGGTAAGCAAATCAAGTCAAAAACGAGTGTAAATTTATTCTGTTATAAAAGAGATTTTGTTTTTGACTGCAATAAGTTTATTATGAAATTTACAAAAATGCTGTATTAGTTCATGTAAAGCAATGTTTTCTAGTTATTTTTACATATTATTAAATAATATGTATAATAATGTGTAATAATGTGTTTATAATAAAGTGTGATGACAATAAAGTTGAATATAATCTAATCTAAATTAGGAAATTATCCATAGCAACTATATTTACCACCAGCCTACTAGTCTCAATCAACTTTGGTTTTTGGCTCTTTATAAGAAAAACTTTGGGCACCCCTGATTTAAATACTGCATTTTAGTGACATTCATTCATTTATTCATTAATTTTCTTTTCGGCTTAGTCCCTTTATTAATCTGGGGTTGCCATAGTGGAATGAGCCACCAACTTATCCAGCATATGTTTTACGCAGTGGATGCCCTTCCAGTTGCAACCCATCACTGGAAAACACACATACACACTCACTCACATACATACAATAATGACAGTTTAGCTTACCCAATTTACCTATACCACTTGTTTTTGGACTTGTGAGGGGAAACCGGAGCACCCAGAGGAAACCCACGGGAATACGGGGAGGACATGCAAACTCCACACAGAAATGCTAACTGACCCAGGCTTGAACCAGTGACCTTCTTGCTGTGAGGCTTGCTTGTGCTATTCACCATGCCACGGTGCTGCCCAGTTTAGTGACATTTTAAGCACTATTAATTTCTGGATTAGTTTGTTGGGTGCCATCATAGCCACACTTTTTAATGTTCAAAAAACATTTCCTAAAGATTTAGAATGAAGGAATATGAAAAAAAAATATATTTATACATATTAGTTGTATCATATATCATTAGCAAAAGATAAAGGAATCTGCTAAAGTTTTAAATTAAAGGCTATGTAACCTGTTGTCACTTATTAAGTAAATAACAAACTAGCCGGCACATTCAACTTTCCTCAGTCAGAAGTTGGCCCTTTGTAATCTTTGATTTGGCCCACCATCCCATCTGAGAATAGAATGAGAATGATGGAGAGGGTTGGGGTGAATGCCTTTTAAAGAAAATTAGTTTTATTGCTGAGTTACCAAATAAGCATGTTTAAATTAAATGTTGTAAATCAATTTTTTTTTTTTTTTAAATAATGTCACTCAACAGATAGAGGACTATATAGAAGACATTGGTAAGCAAATGAAGGCAAAGCTAGTGTAAGTCCATTCTGTTATAAATTAGATTGTTTTTGTTTGTAATGTAAAACAATGTTTTCTAGTTATTTTTTAAATAATATTAAATAAATAAGGAAAAAACCCATGGCAACTATATTTACCTCTGACCCACTAGTCTCAATCAACTTTGGTTTTGGCCCTTTAAAAGAAAAGGTTTGGGCACCCCTGATTTAAATGTATCCTATCATCTTCTGGAGAAATAAAAAATAAATAAATAAATAAACTGACAAATCATTGAAAGGAATTTTGCAATCTGTATAATATTATATAATAAAAAGTTATCAATCTATTAATCTTTTAAAACTATCAAATTTCTTCAGAAGACCATATAAATAGTCATCCAGTTAATTCAGCCATCATTCATAGACCAGAGAATAGAAAAACTGACCAGAAAATTCTTCAAAATGGAAAGATGAAAAAATAAATGTGGAAAAAATATATAGATTTATACAATAATAAGTATTAAAATTTTTTACTTAAAAGGATGGTTAACCCAAAACTGAAAAATACCACATCATTAACTCTGCCTCATGTGGGTTTAAACAGTATGCATTTATTTATTCTGTCAAACACAGAATAAGAAGAAAGCTGTTTACTGTGACTCATTCACTTTCATAGTAGGAAAAATTATTGCAAGAAGCCAATGGGTCCCAGCTACAAGCATATCTTATAACAAAATATCTTCTTGTGTGTTCTACAGAACAAAGAAAGTGAAATATATTTGGAAAAAGTGACCAAACAATAGCAAAATGTTATTTTTTTGGCCTTTAAACATTAAGACTGCAACAAATAGTTTCTCACAAAAGCTCATCAAGTAATATTATAAATCTCCATTTTTTTGATTGCTGCCTTTTTTAAAAAAAATTCAAGTAAATCCAATGTGCTGCCCCTGCAAGCACTTTAAAAGTATCCTGCCTTTTATTTGGATTTTTATACCTTTAGTAGCGTGGTCTAGTTTTCCAAAAGCTTCGCTGTGCAAGCCATCTGACAAAAACATGTGTCTGAGGGACTAAAACTAAATGTCACTCTCATTCCAGCATGGAGCTCAACTGCCCTTTCAAAACACATTAGAGGGAAAGAGGATCAGCCTATTGGTCCTACGGCTTCTACCCTTATATCGTCACTAACACAGACACATGATGGGCTTAAACCCTGAAAAATGCTTTTACGCTGACTTTGAGTGGCGATATTTCTCATCTGCTATAATATCACCTCCCAAACAACAATGCATCTGACCACTGCAGGGGTGCTGCACTTTCTGGATGAATCCTTTAAAAAGTAAAGGTGATTGTAAAATTGTGGTTTCTTTCATATTTCTTTTTTTTTTTTCTCTTCACAAACTCGGTGTCATTTTGCAGGCGGCTTTGATGGATTTAACAGAGCGGGTGGATGGATGAAGAGCAATTTATATGTTAAAAGTATCTCAAAGTGCTGGGATGTAGTCTCCAACACCCCTCACTTAATTCTGCTTCCATCATTATTATTCCCGAAATCTCAAAGATTTTCTGTCAAGTTGTCTCACCCGAACACAGAAATCATCTCCAAGTAACACGGTGTTCTAGCGAGACAAATTTCACCCGACATGAACGATTGCACGCCGACACCGGCAAATTTAGAGTTGTGTGAATGTCAAGAGAGATGTGTAAAGCTTTTGTTCACCGCTTGAAAAAAAAAAGGAAGGAAAAAAAAGATAGGGGAAAAAATCACTTGCAGCTCATTCCCTTTAGGAATGCATTAACAAAGCAGTTAAAACAATTCTAAAATTAATTAAAGAAATGGAATCACAATCCAGTGAGCTTCAAATTAATCTTAAGAGATTTGCCCTCACACATTTTACATTTTTTTTACCCCTTTAACTGAAGCAGAATTTTTCTCAATTCTTTATATATCTCAGTTTTTTTTTTGTACTATTATTATTATTTTAGGCTCATCATCATTGGTCCAACAATAGCTTTGGACTATGTGTTTGTGGACATTCTGGACTTTACACACAGCTGGTTTCATTATGTCACTAGCGTAATTTATAGTGCTGTAAATTAGACAGACTGTATGTGTGCAATCTTAAGCTCACTTAGTCTGAAAAAATAAAATAAATACTGCCATTTAAAGAGTTGGACAGACAGTGGAACATTTGTTTTGGAAAACACAAAGATTTAAGATGCACCATGATTATCAAATGGAGCCTTTTAATATGCCATCAGATTATATTTTGTTCTAAATATGCAGGCACGATTTTTATTTTGCTTGTCAGTTGTTGTTACAGTTAATGGCATTTTCTGTAGGTGGGTGTCTTATGTTAAATATAGAAGTTGGTGTAAAATAAAAATAATAAAATAGGACATATTCTAATGTACAGAGGGGGAAAAAGGAATAAATTAATGACTTTAGAAGGGTATCTTACGTAAGTCATGCTACAGTATAAATGTATGAGTTGATTTAAATTTAATTAAATTAGTGGTGTAGTGGCGCAGTAGGTAGTGCTGATGCCTCACAGCAAGAAGGTCGCTGGTTTGAGTCTCGGCTGGGTCAGTTTGCATGTTCTCCCTGCATTCGCGTGGGTTTCCTCCAGGTGCTCTTTTTTCCCCCACAGTCCAAGGATATGCAGTACAGGTGAAATGGGTATGCTAAATTGTTCGTAGTGTATGAGTGTGAATGAGTGTGTATGGATGTTTCCCAGAGTTAGGTTGCAGCTGGAAGGGCATCCGCTGCGTAAAACATGTACTGGATAAGTTGGTGGTTCATTCCGCTGTGGTGACCTCGGATTAATAAAGGGACTAAGCTGAAAAGAAAATGAATGTATGAATGAATAAATGTACATAGACAAAAATAATATTTTAATAGCATTTTTGTCTTATATAAATACATGTCTTATATATATCATAGTATAAATATGAGTTTTCTGAAGTAAAATGAAATTATATTTAAAAAACAGCATTGGATGTATATAAACAATCAGGGCATAGTTCAAACTTATATCATCATCTTCTGAAGAAATGTAGAAAAAAAACTGACAAATAATTGCAAGGAATTCTGCAATCCTTATAATCTTATCTAATCAAAAAAGAAATTATTTAAATGTATTCCTTACATAAAACTATCAAATGGCTTCAGAAGATAAAATAATTAGACATGCAGTCTATTCAGTCAACATTCATTGACCAGTGAATGGAAAAAAAAACTCTTCAAAATGAAAATATGAAAAACAAATGCAGAAAAAATATATTAATTTTGAATATAAAAAGTATTAAAACTTAAAAAAATAAATAAATAACAATGACACACTAATGTATTTGGGCAAAAAATATTACACATACAGGTGTCAAATCATTCATGGTATAAAATAAAATAAAATAAAATAAAATTTAATTTAATTTGGACGATGCAGTGGCGCAGTGGGTAGTGCTGTCACCTCACAGCAAGAAGGTCGCTGGTTCGAGTCTCGGCTGGTTTCCCCCACAAGTCCACAGACATGCTGTACAAGTGAATTAGATAAGCTAAATTGGCTGTAGTGTATGTGTGTGTTAATGGGAGTGCATGGGTGTTTCCCAGTGAAGGGTTGCAGCTGGAAGGTGATCCGCTGCTTAAAACATATGCTGGAAATATGCTGGTCAGATGCTGCTAAAACATATGCAGTGGTTTATTCCGCTGTGGCGACCCCAGATTAATAAAGGGACTAAGCCGAAAAGAAACGAAAATGAATGAGTCAATTAAATGAAATTAAATCAAATTAAATTAAATAAAAAACTTAAATGAAATAAAATGATATTCAATTTAATTAAATTCAATTACATAAAATAAAATAAAAATAAATAAAATAAAATTTATTAAAACAAAATAAAATTATATGAATAAAAAAAGTAGACAACATAAAAAGGGCACATTCTAATGTGGAGAGAGGAAAAAGAATAAACTAATGACCTTTAGATAGATATCTTATGTAAATCATGGTTTAAATGTTTGCGTTAATGAAATAAAATAAAACAAAAACTGACACATTCTAATGTACAGAGGAAAGAACAACAAAAATGTAAATATTAAATTTCACATATGCTTAAACTTATTTTTGTCTTTGACCCATAAAGCCACAAGTTCTTCATAATGTGCATCTAAAAAATATTTCATGTATGCTGTAAAGAATAATTGGGTGAATTAAATTAAACTTATTTAAAACATCAAGTTAGATAACTAAAAAAAAAATGAAGCTGAAACATGTTCATCTTATTGGTCCAGCAATGGCTTTGGACTATGTGTTTGTGGACATTCTGGACTGACAGACACACAGCTGGTCTCATTATTATGTCACCAGTGTAATTCATAGTGCTGTAAATTAGACAGACTGTGCAATCTTAAGCTCACTTAGTCAGAAAAATAAAAATACCATCAGCTAAAGAGTTGGACAGACAGTGGAACATTTGTTTGGCCGTGCTTTGGGGTGTGAACAGAGTTGTATTATTTACTTTCAGGAAGTAATTGTTGCTGAGGGGGAAGGTGCTATGAGAAAGTGTGTCTTTAGTGTGATTTTAATTGGCTCTGGTGTAGAGCAAATGCTGAGGGGTGAAGAAGGTCAAAGCAAATCTCCTCTCCCCTAAAACAGCCATTCTCATTAGAGATTGAGAAGAGTCAGATGCTTGAATTTGTTGAGTACTTGACTGAAATCTTCTTTTAATTATGTTGTCTTCTGTGTATCTGAACAGGGTAGAGCACTTATTTCTGCCTCTAGCAATAATGCAACAGTTCCTATAAAAAAAATGTTTTCCTACAGTGTTTTAAAGGAGTACAGGAGGTTCAACCTAAGTCAAGGTTAATCAAGTCTTGTCGAAGAGCTTAATATTGACAGCATGATATTGATTACGACCAAAAATGAATTTAGATTTTAGAAAAAAGGAAGAAAAACATAAAAATAAAATTGAAGAGTGAAGGGCCAATTACATCCCGTTTTGGTTTTGAACCCAGTTTAATTTATAATGTAGAAAGCATGTTGTTCCGGTTTCCCCCACAGTCCAAAAACATGCAGTACATATGAAATGGGTAGGCTAAATTGTACGTAGTGTATGAGTGTGAATGAGTGTGTATGGATGTTTCCCAAAGATGGTTGCAGCTGGAAGGGCATCCGCTGCATAAAACATATGCTGGATAAGTTGGCGGCTCATTCTGCTGTGGCGACCTCAGATTAATAAAGGGACTAAGACGAAAAGAAAAATGAATGAATGAAAGCATGTTGAATGCGAGAACATGTTTTTTTTGTGATGTATTATTTATTGCAGAACAAAGCCAGCATAGCTAGCAACAACTAAATACAAGCCAGGGTTTGCATTAAATGAAAATACATAAAAAAAATAAAAATAAAACAAATACAATAAAATTATAACTAAATAACAATACACAGGATAAGAAAAACTCTGGGGTGAGAAGTTACCTTTTTACACCTTTAATATAATATTATTTATCTTTCAGCATGCTTTGCTTTATCTAGTTATTATATAAGAAATTTTCTCAAAAAATGCTTTGATTGTTTGGGGTTTAACTCTGGCTGTAGAACGTTCTAACAGCGCAATATTTTTTAGTTCAATAAACCATATTTTAAATATTACCTTCTTGGCTGCAGTAAGTGCAGTATGAAATATCCTGCATTGGGAAGTGTTTAAGTTTAGATTAAAATCATCATTCAATAAACAGATATTGGGGTATTTAGGAATAAACACATCACACAAATCTGAGATAGTTTGAAATACCTTATCCCAAAATGCACTGATAAGTGGACATTCAAAAAACATGCATATATGTCCCCACAGATTTGCAATACACAATGCACACAAAGGAGTAGGTAACTGCTTCATTCATTGTACAAGAACATGTTTTGACAGAATGAAAAATTTCTGTGTCTGATGTTAGACCTGTTTTAAATCTGTATATTAATGAGAAATAACAAATGGAATGGGATGGGATGAATGCAGAAATAAAAAAAAAATGTATGAAGTGAATCCATTTGTGAATGAAAAAAGTATACCATTTTGAAAATAGACATGACCAGGTTGTACATACGAGACGTAGAATCAGACATTCAAGACTTACACACGGACATTTATTTAAAGGGGAAGAAAACCTATTTGTGACTTGTGTAAGAATATTTTGACAATAAAACATATTTTAATAGAATGTGTATTTTTATATAATATTACAAAATGTCTTTATTCGGCATATATATATTTAAGTGCAATGTTTGAAAAGGTGCCTTCTGGAGCAATTGCAGAATATTTATCTTTAATCAAACTAAAAGATTGTATATAACTCTTTTCAGTGTTGTTGCTATGTGTATGTTGTTGTTTTTTGTTGTTGTTGTTTTTTTTGTACAATGTATGTTTGTTAAAAAGCTGATATGATTGTATGTTATATATTGTGTATTTTGTATATGTTTTGCCATGAATATAGCCAATGCTGCTGATATGGCATTAAAACATAAATAAATATTTATCTTTCAAATAACTTACATGTCATAATGAAATGCCAAAATATGGGTGAAATAACATTTCATAGTGATGTTCATATGTTTAGGTAAAATAAACAACATATACAAATATTATATCTGGTGTGCTTCTAAGAATAAACAAAGAAATAAATAATCATATTACATTTAGCAAATTTGAAATAATTAAAAATATCTAGTTGATGAATCATAACCTAGTTTTTTGAAGAATGATTTGGAATTATACAGATTTAAGATCCACTGTTACATATTTTATAGAATTATTATAAGTTGTTGTTACACTTAAGGTATACATGTCAGTGTCTTCTGTAAATTCTGTCTTCTCAAAAAAAATTAATGTAGAGGGGAAAAAATACCCTTTTTTGTGTGTATTACATTTCTTTATTGCTACTGATCCATAAATCCACAAATTATTTAAGATGTGATTTTTAACATAATATAGACAAGTTAACAGAAATATTATATAATTTTAAACATTCCAAACATTTCCATTTGATACTATCCATTCACATACACGCAAACATGTTTTTGCATTGTCCCACATCAACAGCAACAAGAAAGTCTTGCAAAACAACATGAACATAATAAGTGCAACAATACTGTTTTTAAGTAATGTCTTGTATATATGACAGCAAACATAAAGCACATCCACGAATATTCCTTTAAGTCGGACTAAGGGTTGTCAGGGGTAAAAAAAAAAAACACAATGTGCACCACATTTCTCATTATTCCAAAAAAACATGTAGAGGCTGAACACTTTCTGAACACTCAATGTTCAGTCACAGGACCCACACTATAAATACACTAACTGGCCGGTTCAGTCTGCGGCATGCAGCTATTTGGCGGGTGATAAGGCGCTAATTAGTGGCTCTTAGCAGGAATACCACTTGCAAGGAACGCAATTCACATTGGCATTGTCGCCAATTTTTCAGAAGAACTAATGTACCCCCGCCTCCTCCCCACATAACCCTTGCGAACCATCTCCAAGTCTTAAAAGATGTCCCTATTAACACTGGCAAACAGTAACCTGTTTTTTCTCTCCTCCTCAGCAAGTCCAGTCTGACGAATTAAGCTAGTGGAGTCAGTAGATTAAGATAAGAACGTATCTACTGCTTTGAGACAGAATTTTATACGCTGTGTGTATCTTTGCTCCGTTCTACCTTCTTTTGAGCAGTCAATACTTTAGTTAACCGAGGTTATTGGAAATACATGCAAAAATGTAGTTAAACACACTTTTCATTAAAGGTTTTAACTCTAGTAGGCAGTAGAATACCAAAAACAATGTTATTTTTTCTCACAAATTATGATTACAAGGAGAATTTTTTCAATGACTGAGGCTTTGTTTTGTGTAATCTTTAACCTGTCCCACCTATACCACTTTATACTGCAATGCAGAAGTGCAATCATTTTTGTGATTTAGAAATGACTAGGAATAATAAACTACGGTGGCCAAGAGCGCTTAATGCGCTGCAATTTAAGACAGCACATGCAATTAAAAAAAACACCAGCAAATAAAGAAACGATCTTTATCAATTTAACAGCAAACATGCTGCAAATTCTCACAACATGAACAATTGAAAAAAAAAAAACACAATCTCATAGTTATTCGTAACTTTTTGATTTAGTGGCTAATTCGTATGAATTCGTACAATCTAATTCATACAATTTAGTATGATTTGCTCATCACCTAATGACGGTTGGGATTAGGGGCAGGGTTGGGGGCCACGCCTCCTTTTTAAAATTGTATATTCTCGTAAGACTCAACTCAAATTCATACAAATTCATACAAATTCATACAAATTCATACGATTTAGCCACTAAACTTACAAAATGTAAACATGCAGCAATTGGTCACAACACAAACAACTGAAGAAATGCGCAGTGATTGGTCACGACACTTGCAAATATCCACGTAACACAATTAAAATGTGCTATTATGTTGTGTAATCAGGACATTAAAATAAACAAAAAACAACTCACCTTTCAAAGACCACCAATCACTGAGCAACAGTCACAGCATAATAATACATTCATACCTAAGCAGGGTCCATCATAGTTTTGGGTCCTTTTGAAACATTTTTAATGTATTACGTGAATATTTGCAAGTGTCATGACTAATTGCAGCGCGTTTCTTCAGTTGTTTGTGTTGTGAGAATTTGCAGCTTGTGTGCTGTCAAATTGATGAAGATCATTTCTTTATTTGCTGGTGTTTTTTGTAATTACGTGTGCTTTCTTAAATTGCAGGGCAATAAGCTCTCTCAGCCACCATAATACACAGCAGAAAACTGTCAAACTACTTTCTCCACAAACAAATGTGTTCATGAATATAGGCCTACATAACAACTATAATGATATAATAAGAAAATATCAGTTTGAAACATTAGGCAGCATAACATCTAAACTCTAAACTAACTGTTTTAACATCTAAATATTGAAGAGAATGACACCAGAAGCATCAGGTTAAAAAGATTCTAATGGCTGCAGCCACTCGAGCCTAATGCCAAGTTTAGACTGCATGATTTTAGCCCCTGATTTTGACTCGCCGACAGGTTTTGAGAAATTGCCAACAAATGCCTGAAATCACAGGCAAATCGATACTCGTTCACGTGAGTGACAATCAAACAGTATGAACTATCAAAGATGCGATATGACAGAATCGCAGATGAGTCGCAGACGCCCGTGAGATATTTGGCATGTTAAATATCTGGATCTGTTGGCGATTCAAATCATGCCGTGTGAATGTGTTCTGATTGAAGATAACATCCGCAATCACCTACAGCCAATAAGAGAGCAGCATTCACTAGTACAGGTACCTGCAGGCAAGCGGGAGCTTGCGGGGAAAAGTTAAAAGTGCTCAATTTCAGTTAACTTGAAGCTAGTGCAAATTTGGCAGGAGCACTGTGTCTATTTGACGTGTCATCTGATCAATATCACAATCAGGTCGTGAGCAAAAAAAAGTTGAGGAGATGTTAATTCTCTTCAAAAGCCAGGTGAGCAATACAAGTTTCTAAAGCTAAAGCCTTCTGTTTACATTATGTAGTTAATAACAAAAAATATATATTACATGACCTTGCATTGTTTCCATGTCACGTCTCACGTTTGTTTGGTTGTGAGATGTAGTTTAGACAAAGTTGTCTGTGATTTTTATTTTATTTTAAATTCATGTAATGTGAACTCTCCTGTCGCCGATCCATCCTACAGTGTAAACACAGCACTGATAGAACACTAGCCCCGATAGTCATGCAGTGTGAAAACATCTGTGACACGACTACTTTGAAAATCATGCAGTCTGAACTCGGCATAAAGAATAAGGTCTATAGGTTGATTTCACTTTCATGAAATATACCATAACCATAACCATATAATATTAACGTTTTTTTTTGTTGTTTTTTTTTTTTTTTTTTTTTCTAAAGCAGTGGCCCTTCTGTGAATAGGACATTAATCCCCTTTCACCTTTATAAAATATCAGGATTTGTGTAGCTCAATTAAAAAGACTCAAGACTGCAAGACTCATGAATTTGCCAGAATTGTGTTTTTGGAAATAAGATATAGTCTAAAAAGTCCACACATTGCATTTTAAAGAACCTGCGTTTTGACGATAACACCAGCCATACATAATTCCGTGAGACATGCAACTTGACACCGTCATTATTTTTACACCACCTAGAGTGTGCTTAAACAGGTCATATGATGCCACTTTTGACAATATGTAATTTAAGTAATTTAATGTCCTTAGAATATGTCTGTGAAGTTTCAGCTCAAAATACATCACAGATCATGTGTTATAGGATGCCACTTTATAAAACTTGGAATGGAATGCAATATGCCACTTTATGGAATGTTCAATATAAAAACAAATTTTCATGCACATGATACCTACTTTTTTTGGATATGAAGTTGGTATTACTCCCACTTTTGAAAGTCCATATAAAGTTTTTTTTTTTTTTTTTTCTTTAAAAAGCATACACACAATGATGTCAAAATTATATTAAAACACATAAAAAATCCAAATGGATATGATGTCAATTGACTGTCCTGTCATCAATTTTTTGATCAAGGTTGTTTATATTCATTTGTAGGGATCTAAAATCCAGTGTCAATTTGGAATTGAAGCTTTCAAAAATATTTTTGTATATTATAATAATTTTGAGGGCAGCACAGTGGCGCAGTGGGTAGCCCAATCACCTCATAGCAAGAAGATTGTTGGTTCAAGCCCCGGCTGGGTCAGTTAGCACTTCGGTGTGGAGTTTGCATGTTCTCTCCATGTTCGTGTGGGTTCCCTCCGGGTGCTCTGGTTTCCCCCACAAGTCCAAAAACATGGTATAGGTGAATTGGGTAAGCTAAAATTGCCTGTAGTGTATGTGTGTGAATGAGTGTGTATGGATGTTTCCCAGTGATGGGTTGCAGCTGCAAGGGCATCCACTGCGTAATGTTGGATAAGTTAGTTGATCATTTTGCTGTGGTGATCCCTGATTAATAAAGGGACTAAGCTGAAAAGAAAAGGAATGAATAATATATTTGAAGGTCGCTGGTTTGAGTGCTGGCTGGGCTAGATGGCATGTCAGTGTGGAGTTTGCATGTTCAGTCCAAAGACATGCAGTATAAATTAATTGGGTTAACAAAAACTGGCCGTAATGTATGGATGTTTGTGTGAATGAGTGTATGTGTGTTTCCCACTGCTGGGTTGCGGCTGAAAGAGAAGCTAGGGCTGGGCAATTAATGAAAAAGTAATCAAAATTAATATTCAGAATCTAAAATCGATCAAATTTTTCCAGGTCAATTTTTTCAATTACTTTTCCTAAAGTGTGTGGAGTCACGTGACCCTGCTCTGTTAAGGCCGAATGATACTTTTTCTGGTGCCAAATTTTATTTGCTATGCAAATAATTTCAAATACCATTATGCCGGGCGTTGACAAGCAAAACGACAATCCGAGAGCTGGAGAAAAAAGTATTTACATGTCATAACGATGCATAGCTCAAGCTTTGTAATTAGTTGGTTTGGTATCGGTGACAACGGTGGGTGATGCAGAGAGCCGCACTTTAGGCAATGTGCTTTTTAATTTCAATTGTTCAGCATTGGTGTCAATAAACAATCATAGATAGTCGATAGTGTGTGTTTTCTTGAATAATTTTAGTAATGCACCCTTCATTCAAAAATCTCTTACTTGTAATATGTGAGCATGTATACTGTACAAAACTTGTCCATGAACTATGAGGGCAAAAAAAAAATTAATAACCGTTAATTAATTGTAATAGAGTTTAAATGTTCAGGTAATCGAGATTTTGATTTTAGGCCAAGTCACCCAGTCCTAAGAGCAGCTATTGCTTGAAAAATGTACCAGAGTAATTGGTGGTTCATTTCGCAGTGGTAGTCAAAGGGGCATCAAGGTTTTGATATTTTTAATGTTTTTTTTTGACGTCATTGTAATCATGATTTCTGAAAGATGATCATGATTTGTAAATAAATCAATTTGAATAATATATCAAGCACCATGAATGTTGTAAAATGACATGGATACTTCAACAAATGTGATTGTGTGATGTTTGCTTTTTCTTTCTCGACTGATTCGGTTTAGGCTATGGTTTAGCACAGGTGATATTTTAAAAGTAATAGCTCTTGTGGACGTTTCATACTGGGAGCTATGTACTTCAGGATTTGAAGAGACATAGTCAGAGTCACGTATTTCCATTGAGGCTAGGTTACCTTTAGTAATTATAGGTTAGAATCGGAAAAAGGGTTTTTAACCCTGTCATGTGCTGACCTTTGCTGCCCGAGGGTGGAAAGGTTTCAACGAAAGACTAATGCTAGTATTCATTTAGCCTACTCTCTGTAGTCTGCATCAGCCTCTTTCTCTCTTTCCCGTCAGGTGTGTGTGATGACGGATCTGGAGAATGAATGCTTTGTGCTATCGGATCTTATTAAAGCGCAGGATGGATTCACGGGTCTGGCAAGCAGGAGCTGATGTAGCTCTTCCATTTCCAAAAGCATCACTTAGAAATATTCAACAAGGCTTCACCACAGGAGAGCCCCAAGCCATTTTTAATGCCCTTTTAAAGTTCAGCACAAGCACATGCTCTATTGAACTGTCTTAAAAGGAATCGCTGGAGAAATGCACTGCCGTGGTCCATTCCACCTGATCTTAGTCATACTTAAATGTGTTAGGGCAGAGGAACATCACAAAGGAACGGCCAGATCAACCCTCAGATCTGAACATCAACAGAGCCGAGCGCCACACAAACAGTGCATATGAATCAGGCTTTTAATTTGGGCTCCATAATTTCATGAGTTGTTTCTCGCACCCCCTTTAACTTGAGCCAAGCTAAATATTTGATTGAACGAGCCGGACTGTGATGCCTCTAATCTATTTTTCTTTCTCTAACATTGCATTAATGCGCAAGTAGCCTCCGTTCACTCCCAGCAGGAGTCTTCGTACACTGGCATTCATTCTGATTAATCCTTTGTGCCTTTGTGGAGTTGACGCGGATCCGCAGCGGCCGGAACATGCCCTGAGTGATGACCAAAGATCACTGCAAATGTCACACTGTAAACAGAAACCTAATCAAAAGCCCTTTTGCTTTTCCAAGGCTTTTGTCTGGAAGTCTGAAAACACCTTGTTGACATTCAGACCCCATTTGGCCCCAATAATTATGGCGGATACTCTTGTTTTCTCAAGTAATGCGAGGGTGTTGTTTACCCAGTTCTAAGACCAGCAAACCATCCGTCTTTAGTTTTAGTGTGCAGCTCTCTTAAATAATGAAAGCCGAACAGAGAGGGCATCTCAATGATATTTTCCATTTTAATGGTTTTTAAGCAGGGGAAACTACATGAGAGTGAGCAGAGGAGATGTGAGAGGGACCGGCTCCCTGGGACCTAAATGGCTTTTGGGCATGCAATGTGTCTTTGATGTGGGGCCTAACAAGCATCAAACTCGCTTCCAATGGCACTTCACATGCAGCCTGATTGATGTAAGTATTCCATTTGTGTGAGGCACATAGCAAGTTTGCAGCAGATGTACCTTTAATTTGAAATTCACTAATGCCTCCAACTAGATAACATTAAGGTTGATCTTATTAGCTTGTTGTAAGTCTCAACTGATTTCTTTGCTTTTGCATGTTCGTGGCTTCACAGTGCTCAGCGTGAACTCCAGATCTCGGATTGTCGCTATGCTTGTCAACAACCAGCATAATTGTATTTGAAATTATTTGCATAGCGGATCAAATTTGCCACCAGAATGCATTAAAAATTAAATATCGCTAAATCAAACAGCGGTCGCTCTTCAGAAATGTTTGATGTTGGTGTTGACTGAGCAGTGGCGGAAGATTTTGTAAACACAATTATTTCAATTTTGTAAATGTCTAAGGGTCAATCAAGTACATACAAGAATCTCTTCACAGTAAAAAAAAAGGGAAAACTAAAATCTAGTTGGAATGCACATCCCATGTGTGTAGCCTTAATATGAATGCATTTTCATTATACTTTTGCAAACTTTTACACTTTTTTTAAAATGAAATTTAATTTGTCTATAAATGTAAACAATGTCAAAAAATATGTCCACGTCTTTAGTGTTCAAATTGTTTAAACCATTTAAAAATATATAATACAATATCAATTCATTCATTTTCCACCACTTTTACGGGGCCGGGTCGCAAGGGCAGCAGTCTTAGGAGAGAACCCCAGACTTCCCTCTCCCTAGACATTTTCTACTGCTCCTCTGGGGGGACCCCAAGGTGTTCCCAGGCCAGCTGAGAGACATAGTCGATCCAGCGTGTCCTGGGTTTTCCCCAAGGCCTCCTCCTGTTGGGACATGCCTGGAACACCTCCCTAGGTAGGCGTCCAGGAGGCATCCGAAACAGATGCCCGAACAACCTCAGCTGACTTCTCTCGATGTGGAGGAGCAGCGGCTCTACTCTGTAGCGGCCTATCCATAAGGGTGCGCCCTGTCACCCTGCGAAGGAAACTCATTTCCGCCGCTTGTATCCAAGATCTTGTCCTTTCGGTCATGACCCAAAACTCATGACCATAGGTAAGAGTAGGAACGTAGTATGACCAATAAATTGAGAGCTTTGCCTTTCAGCTTAGCTCCTTTACCACAACGGACTGGTATATCGACCACATTACTGCTGCCGCTGCACCAATCCGCCTGTCAATCTCACGCACCATCCTTTCCTCACTCATGAACAAAACCCCAAGATACTTGAACTCCTCCACTAAGGGTAAGGACTTTCCTCCAACCTGGAGATGGCAAACCACCTTTTTCCGGTGGAGCACCATGGCCTCGGACTTGGAGGGGCTGATTCTCATCTTAACCACATCACACTCAGCAACAAACCGCCCAAGTGCATGCTGAAAGTCCATGTTCGATAAAGCCAACAGAACAACATCGTCTGCGAATAACAGAGATAATATAAGGTGGCGTCACGGTGGTGCAGTGGGTAGCACAATCGCCTTACAGCAAGTCACTGGTTTGAGCCCCAACTGGGTCAGTTGGCATTTCTATGTGAAGTTTGCATGGTCTCCCCACGTTGGCATGGGTTTCCTTCCTTTTTTCTGAACACTACCTTAATGTACAAGTGGCTCAAACTCGCTCATTGTGAGGCTGGAATCGGCAGACATGCAACAACTTTAATCATGAGGTAAATACAAAACAAAAGTTTCCATCTAGAGCTCCTTCACAGGTTACGACACTTGTAAACACTCGCTCCAACGGGTTTGTGCACCTTTCAATCCCGCCCACATTTGTCTGCTCTACCAAGCCGACCAATCACAGAGCTTACGCTACCCATCATTGCGACGTGTAGTTACATTTTTGAGAGGTGCACATCAGTGTTGGGGACAGCCACGCCAAGGGCTATGCAACCATGGCGAGGCTGCGTTGATGCATACATATGTGCTTGACACAGAAGTATAAATCAGCATTCACAGCTAGAAGGTTGCTGGTCTTGGCTGGGTTAGTTGGCATTTCTGTGTGGAGTTTGCATGTTCTCCCCATCTGTCCCCGGATGTTGCGGGTTCCCCACAGTCCAAATATATGCCCTATAGGTGAATTGAATAAACTAGACTGACCGTAGTGTATGTGTGTGAATGAGTGTGTATGGATGTTTCCCAGTACAGAGTTGTAGCTGGAAGGGCATGCACTGTGTAAAATATATGCTGGATAAGTTGGTGGTTCATTCTGCTGTTGTGACCTGCTCATGAATAAAGGAACTAAGCTGGAAAATAAATGAATAATATCATATAATTTAATATAATATAATATAATATAATATAATATAATATAATATAATATA
>CAIGQZ010032465.1:801210-813222 GCA_903798205.1 Danio tinwini | reverse complement strand
GCAGTGGGTAACACGTTTGCCTCACAGCAAGAAGGTCGCTGGTTCGAGCTTCGGCTGGGTCAGTTGCCGTTTCCGTCTGGAGTTTGCATGTTCTTCCTGTGTTCATGTGGGTTTCCTCTGGGTGCTCCGGTTTTCCCCACAGTCCAAAGACATGTGGTACAGATGAATTGGGTATGCTAAAATTGACCGTAGTGTATGAGTGTGGATGTTGGAAGGGCATCCACTGCATAAAAAACATGGATAAGTTGGCGGTTCATTCCGCTGTGGTGACCCCAGATTAATAAAGGTACTAAGCCGAAAAGAAAATGAATGAATAAATGAATATATGTGCATTCTATATCAATATATAGTATGTTATATATGTTAATATTTTAAGTGTCAAGTAAAAGCCCTGCACTCTATGTCTCAGCTCTATACCTAGCATAAGCAATAAGTACAAACAAGAACAAATTTTTTTCTTATTAATTTAGTACGTACCAATACATTCAGATTGTATATAGCAAATACATCATCCATATAAGATAAAATAAAAAAGTAATAATAGTAATAAATACTTAAATGTATTAATCTTTCTGCTTGTAATGGGGATAGAGTGCCCTGAACTGGGAGTTGAATGGCTGTTATAAAATCCTCTAGTGCCCTTAGAGAGATGAGAAGGCTTGCAGAATTTCTAACAAGGGGTCTTTTCGACATCTAGGTGAACTTTGTCTGATTAATGAAAGCATTTGGTGACCTTTTGCTGTTCTTTTGGAAGGTTCAGGGCTCTGTTCAGGGGCTTTGGCCTCATCCCTCCTCACTTATAACTCAAAAGAAAGACGCCATCCTGGTCAGCCACACTTTATTCCACATTTTTGCTTCAGAGCACAAATAATTCATTAAATGTTCTTTGCAATGTTTCTCATTTGCAACGAGTAAAGCTATTTAAAACGATAAACATTTGATTAACAAATTGGTTACTTCCCTTATTTGTTGCTCAAATGAGTTCTTCTAATTCTACTACAACTGCTATGTGATCCGGCAGCTGCTTGATATTTCAATTTTCTGGGTGGTGTTTGTTAATTGGTGAAACTAGTGGGTAGCAGCAGATGAAGAGTTTCTGGGTGAATGTGTTCCATGTGAAGCCTGATACTGAGGCTTTCAGACTAGGTTTCTAAGCCTGGGTCTTTCTTTCTTGAACTTTAGTGGGAGGTGTTCACAGAGGAGAAAAATCTGAAACATCAGTGTATTTGCTTCTTTCAGTGGGGATCTGATTGATGAACACACCCACATACATTTCTTTTGACATATTAGAGTCAGAAGTTCCTACAGAGGGGATTTGGGAAATCTGTTTTTATCGCTCCATAATTCAGAAAATACTGTGAATAAAAGAGAAAAACTAAACCCTCTCTTTCTTTCGCTCAGAATAAAATGCATATTTAGATAAATGATGTACAGTATGAATATCCCGATTTCTCTGTTAAATCCTTCAAAACATGAATATGGATAAAACTGATGTGTAAGTATTACTAAAGTGATGAATATCTTAGTACAGGTGTAAAGAAAGACTTATTTTGAGAAAACTGGCTTTAATAATATATTGCAGTTGAAATCTACAGACACAAATTAATAAGGTGCAGTAAAAGGAATACATTAAAAGTTTTCTTTGAATTAGTATTATATATATATATATATATATATATATATATATAAGAGTATATATATATGAGCAAAAATGGTGTATTCAGCCTGCTGTGTCTCACCGTATGATTTTACAAAAAAAGTACCATAAAAGCACTGCACGTAAAATAAAACACATACAAACAGAAAAAAACACAGACAAACTGATAAAACCTCTTCATCAATTTGACAACACATGTGCACACACATTCTCACAGCACATGCAAATACAAAAATGCACAGCAAAAAGTGCAGACCACAAAAACAAATGTGTTGGGGATCTTAAAAAGTGACAGACCAGGCTGCTTCTTGATTTCAGAAAGGTGTCACAGACATCTGAGAATTGAGTTCCTTGTTTATATATTTAAGCTCTAAAAATATCAGATTACACAATTAAACAACACTTCCTTTTTTTTTACACTTTTTACTCGACATACAGCACTTACACTCAACATGAAGTGGCAGGGTTTATGCATTCTTAGGGGCCCCAACATATTTGTGTTGTGGTTCGCACTTTTTGCAATGTGTTTTTCTATTTGCACGTGTTTTCTTAACTTGCATCAAATTTGAGCTCCCTCCAGTGTGTTACCAAGGATTTCAAACTAGGCTTATAGGCCTAGTCTACACATGAATGGTTATTTTTAAAAACAGAGTCGTTTTACAATGGTCAAGAGAGCTTAACGTGCTGTAATTTAGGAAGACATAAGCAATTACATTAAACGCCATCAAATTGAGAAAAGATCTTCATCCGTCTCTCACAACGCAAACATTTTACGAAAACGTGCTGCATTTTTTTCACAACACTTTCAAATAGCACAAAACACAACGGAAATGTTTCATAGAGACCCTAAAACATGACGGAGTTGACTATTTAGATTATGGTAATTTAGGCTAATAAATTCTAAAGACATCGGGATTTTAAAATAAACAAACAAAGGACTCACCTTTTAAAGATCACCTACAACTTCACTGAGAAATAATCAAGGCACAGTGGTGTCCTTTACATTTTTGGGTCACTTTAAAACATTTCCGTTGTGCTGCGTTCTTTATGTTTTGTAAGAAAATGCAGAGCGTTTTATTAATTTGTTTGCGTTGTGTGAAAATGTGTTTGCTTTTTGACGATTTGCAGCACGTGTGCAGTCAAACAGATGAAGATCTTTTCTCAATTTGCTGGCATTTTTGTAACTGCACGTATTTTCTTAAATTGCGTCACGTTATGCTCTCTCAACCACTGTATGTTTCTCTTCATCACAAAAGTAACAATCATTAAACCATGATGACCAATCAGAAGCCTGAAAAAAAGAGATAGCGGCGCATAATCTGACATCAAACAAAGCATAATGGAGCGCTCACTTTAACATCCAAAACGCAAAATTTTTCACTTCTTTGACTACACAACTGCACTGCAACTGGTTTCTGAAAATCTTCACACTGGCATGAAAAATTCGCAAAAATAAAATAAAATAGATTTAGCAGCTATGTTTCCATCCAAAGATGTCAATTAGAATGATGCTCAAAACTGGAATATCACATAGTGCATAATGTGCAAATAAATCACTATTTCCTTCCAATGAGTCAAAAGGAATAAAATTGTCACCAAATATCCAAAAGAAAAATGGATTTTGATTTGGTCCCTTTTTTTTAAATAAAAAAAATGAGTACGCCTCAGAAACATAGGGGTGTAGAATTAGCAAAGACGGAGGGGATGTGTCCCCACCAATATCCACAGATTATTGAAATGTCCCCACCAATAATTTAATCGCCTCCAAAAAAAATGCTTTGTCGAAATTTTGCAGTCAGGCTTACTGTGCAAGACTCAGGTGAGACATGGACATAAGCAGCTACATTAAAAAAAAAAGTCACTTGAAGTCAAGTTTGCTACAAGTCCACCATAAAAGTAACCATTGATGTGCAATTAATATATATATATATATATATATATATATATATATTATTTTTAATATATATATTTTTTAATAATTATTATTATTATTATTATTATTATTATTATTATTATTTTGGCCTCCATGACGATTATGAAGTAACAACAATTGAGATAAAATGGTTATTGTGTCATATGTCTTCCTTTTTCAAGTCTGGATTCAATCCTTGTCAAAGTAAAATTGTAAATTTACTTTTGTAAATTAACTTTTGCAACATAAGACATGCTTAATTTAATGTTGTTTTTATTATAATTGTATTTGATTTATTTATTTATTTATTTATTTATTTATTTATTTATTTATTTATTTATTTATTTATTTATTTATGTATTTATGTATTTTTAACTGTATAATAGAACATGTGCTGTGCATAGAACATGAACATGAACTGGTGCATGCATAAATCTGTTTACACGCTGAGAGAAGGAACAGAACATAGACATGCAAAGTCACCTTTTAGCATAAGGTGCATGAATGAATGGATATTTATTCATTCATACAATCATTCATTTATTTTATTTTCGGCTTAGTCCCTTTATTATTCTGGGGTCGCCACAGGGGAATGAACCGCCAACTTATCTAGCATATGTTTTACGCAGCGGATGCCCTTCCAGCTGTAACCCATCATTGGGTAAATAAATGGATATATACTTGCAAAAATGTGTTCAGATAAGGCAGTAAGGGATTATGCACAAATAAACCCAAATGAAAACGTACATTGTAAAAAATGTTGGGTTCCACACAATTTCTTCATGTTGTTCCAAACACAAATCGATTAAATTAACTTGATTGTTTTTGCACATTTAGGTGAATTGTAAATTTTAATTTAAGTTGTCCCCAAAAAAACTTTAAGAATTGTGTTGTTTCAACTCAAGTCTTTAATAAACTTCCTTTTCTTAAATTTACATTTTAAAATGTAAAGTTGTAAAGAGGGGAAGGGGGGTTAAATTAGGTCCCTATCAATATCAAAAGTAAATCTACGCCCTTGCTCAGAAAGACAAAACGTAATAAATACATGGTGGCTTTTAGAGGTGCAAGACAGCTCTTGTGGGAGTGCTGCAGCTCAAAATTGTTTTGGGAGGTAATAATACTGAACCACTTTGATGACAGACTTTGGTGAGGGATTTTAGAATGACCAAAACAACAAATCAGATGTTTTACAATGTGGTCGGTACACTGTCTATTAATTCCATTCCATTGCACCTATTCTTGTTCTCACATGATCTGTTAAAAATCACCTTTTTTGCAGCACATGATGGAATTTATTCAGTAAATGTGTTTCCATCTTAATTTGTGCACATTTTTATGCACATCTTATTGAATAAAACGTTTATCCTCCACTATACACATACATTTTTGTGTACATTTTCAAAATGTATGCTCATCTTGGCATTTACATTTAAGCTTTTTTTTTGGAATATTCCAAAATGTGAATAAAAATAGTTGGATGGAAAAATAGCTACCTGATACTACACTTGGTTTGTGGACTAACAGCCAAAGTTCACAGAAAAAGCTGAGATTTTAAAAATAGCTGCGTTCCTATAGACAAGGCCTCAGTCTGAACTTTTCTTTCACTTCATCAGGGAGGCGTTCAAACTCAGTTATCCACCGAAGCACAGTGGAAAATCTATCAGAAACATCAGTGTATTTACTTCCCTCAGTGGGGATCTGATTGATGAACACACCCCCATACGCACAAAAACACACTCACAGAAAAAAAAAAAAACACCCAAAGGAAGTTTAAACGTCAAATGATCCCACTTTACACTGGCATTTTGGGTTTAGTCCCTGCATAGCGACGGCGGTTATGAAACCTTTTCATTGTGAGCGTATTGTGAGTGTGTCTTAGGTCTCGCTGTAGGAGTCTGTCTGCTTTCAGGGGCCGACCGACGAGCCCAGCACTTAAGAGATGGCACACTGAGTGTTGTCGCGAGCCACGACTGGCTTAATGCATTATTATTGTTACCACATTCCCTCACTGAATGCTCCAAAGGGAGTGAAGGCTCAGAAAGGCTTTTCAGAAACCCAGTCTGAGAAAACACACTGCCATAAATAGCTCAATTGGGTCTGGGTATGGATTGGTTCAGTCTTTTTTTTTTTTTTTTTTTTTTTTGGCTCATTCCCCCCTAAAGTGGGAAAGAGTCTGTGAAAAGGTCTTTCAGGAAAAAAGATACATCTGGACAAAACAAATGAAAGGCCGAACACCTTTGCTTTTTAGTTTATTGAGTGTTATTTTATAGATAAATACTTTATAATGGCTGTATTTAATTGATCAAAAACACAATTATAAGAGGATTATATGAAATGTTATTACAGTACTGTAGTAATTAAAAATATATACATTTTCTATCAATTGTATTATGTAAAATGTTTGAATAATTCATATTTTTAATGGCAAAGTTGTAAGAGTAAGTTCTAGTAGCTGAAGGTTTTTTTTACTGGGGTGTTCAGAGAATGTTACAGGTATCATTGGTAATGTTTGGAGAAAAGACATAAAATAGAATACAATTTTTTTTTAAGTAATATGGAATTTGCTAAATGAACAAATAAATAATATTAGGATATAAAATAATCATACTACAGTATAAAGGAAACTATTTTTAAAAATGAGTACTAAAATAATACAACATATAGCATCATCCTAATTTTACAATACATAAATAAAATACCCGAGTCCACCTGAAAGAGGTGGTCTGGGATACGATTTGAGCAAACTCAATATGATTCACTTCTAATATGAATGCAATCGTACCAAATAACAGAAGTGAACCACCAACTGTATAACAAATTTAGTTTTCCTACTGTTCATTCATGTGTGTGTGTGTATTACCTACCTTGGGGACAAGCGGAACTGACCCAGTGCAAACAGTGATAATGTCTGCTTGTCTCCACCAAAATGACATCTGTAGACATTGCAAGATGTTCTAAATGTTTTTTAATATTTTTTGAGGCAGATAGATGCAAGTGGCTCTCTGTATTTTGGTTTTGGTCTCCTTTTTACCACTTTGCTTTCATAGCCATCACCTAGCAACAGCTGTTCACAAAACAGCAGCTTGATGATGCAATCGTACCTAGGTTCAGAAGGAAAAAACATGGTGTGAACACAAACCAGCCGAGAATGTGGCAAGGGGGGACAATCGAACTTGGGTTCAGTCCAAGCATTTGAACCAGGTGTGAAAGCCCCCTCAAACGCATATGGACCTATAGTGCACAGTAGTTGTTTTGGTAATCAAGTACTCTCACTTTCCTATAGACCACAGGTGCCCAAATTTGGTCCTGGAAGACTGCTGTCCTGCAGAGTTTAGCTCCAACTTGCTTTAACACACCTGCTTGGGAGTTCCGTGTACACCTAATAAGAGCTTGATTAGCTGGTTTAGGTATTTCTAATTGGGCATGGAGCTAAACTCTGCAGGACACCGGTCCTCCAATACTGAGTTTGGGCACCCTTGCTTTGGACCTTATTCTTCAATGCAGAAATGTGCCCATTTTTGCGATTGTTTTAGAACTTCGGATTTAGTTGCCTATGGGAGAAATGACTAGAAATAATAAACAGCAGAAAATGGTCAAACTACTTGTTCTACAAACAAGTGTTTGCATGACTATACAGACGAAATAGAATAATATACGTAGTAAGAAAATATCAGTTTGCGACATTAAGCAGCATGACAAGCTGTTTTTAAGTCTCGAAGTCTTGAGTCAAAAAGATTAAAATGGCTGCACCCTCTCATACACTGAGAATAAGGTGAATACCAAACAGATAATATGTGCAAGACATTGTGTCCATTTTCTTAACTATAAGATTTATGTAATAGTTATAAACACATAAAGTTTAAGTTAATTTATTGTTATGGAACTTAAAAAAATTCTATATTTTATTAATATGACAATATTAAAAAATAAGTTTTGAGACTGATCTCAAAAACTAAAAGTGCTTTTATTATAATTTTATTTGAATTTGAACTACATATTTCAGGGAAATGTTAAAATTACAATTTTACTGTCAAAGTACCGAATGGTTAATTAAAGAGCCCCTATTATGGGTTTTTGAAAATGACCTTCCATGTAGTGTGTAACACAGCTATAAGTAAAGTGTAATATCCAGCTGGCTTAAATCTGAAAGTGCACAGTGTATAAAACTGTTGATTCATCTATAAAAGAGTAGACTCATAGTGCTTTAAATGAATTGTCTTGCTATTGAGTCTTTAGCCGTTAATATGAAACTTAAGCCACACCCAATAGTTGCATGCGCAAACCCGGGTAAATTGAATCCTGCTGCCCCGCCCCCAAACACTGTAGCAGATCCTGGTTGAATCAAGTCATGAAGACGCTGTGCTCAGCTGGATATTATTGAAAGTGTGAGGGGAAAGTTTGTGTTATTTTCTCTATCCAAAGATGAAACTGTGAAGAGTCAGTGGATAAGGTTTATTTTTGCAAAAATTTTAATTACAGGAGTTTTTCGGGATAAAAAACAAAATGGGGGGTGGCGGGAGATGGGTCTGAAATACGAGAGACTTCCAAGAAAGCAGGTGTGTTGGCAGGTATGCTCACATATACACTATGCACTCTGACTACTTCAATATTGTTGATAAGTTGATAGTAGGCATTTCACTCTGTCTCGCACTAAGTGCTGTCGACCAATCGCAACAGGCTGTCATAGGTCCAATCAGCGCAGATTAGCTTTGCGCTAAGGAGGGGTTTGGGAACAAATGAATTGCTGAACGAATCATACGGGAGTAGCTGGGATAATTAGGTAAAAATAAGTTCATATTATAAGACAATGAAAGTGTTATTTGACCTTACATGTATCAGCCTGTTGTTAGCTACCCTTAAAACCAAAATATGACCCTTTATTTCCAAACTGAATTGACCACAATATTTTCTAGCTCTTAAGTTTATCATTTGTGTAAAACTGCATTAAGTATATGATTCAAAATGTTATTTTTGAGTACCTTTAAAAAAGAAAAAAACAGTAAATAACGACATCATCTTAGACTGAACCATTACATTGAAAAAAAAAACGAAAAAGCATAACACTTCAGCATCTGTGAAACTCAATCCAAAAAAACATACACTTGAATCATTTTCAAACGACACCATTAACCTTTTGGTTAAATGCTTTTGCACTTGGAAGATAAAACCTACAGTGTGTACGTGTGTGTGTCTCGAGTGCTTGTTTGTGCGGCGCTCTGCGTGTTTAGTGCAGCTCTCGTCAAGGTGAGTCAAGACTTTCTGAGAGTAAAAGGGAGCAGAGTTACTAATGGAGGTGAGTCTCTTCTTTTTGTGTAGCGGAAAAATGAAGTATCCTTTAAATGCGCTTTTCCGAGAGTCCATTGTCTGCCCCTGGGGAACAGGAGGACAGAGCGAAAGGGTGGTGCTTTCAATCTCATCGCATTACACAAGCATTTACATGACGGACAGGAAGGCCGTTTACGAAAAGTGAGCCCTCTCGCCGTCAGGAGCGAACCCTTTTAGCTGAGAGAAACCATGCCCTTCTGGAGCCGTTCGCGAGTGCGTTAGCAGCACACCCATAATGGCCAGGATTGGGTTACCCCTTTACTTTAGGGCAAACAAGACTAGCCTTAATTGCCTTACCAATATTTGCATGTCCCTCTTCATGTTATCGAACACCCCGCTAAGTAACCAAGCACCTCCATCCCGGCTCTATTTTAGGTTGTTTGCAGATGCCGCAGAAAGGCAGTTGAAACAGTGCAATTACCAACCAGATTTCACACGTCTTGCAGACATCTCTGTTTCACCCATCACTCCTTTCATTGGCCCGTGTGCCTACCTGATACAATATTTCACAAGGCCGCATCGTTGATTAGTGTTGACCTTTTGACAGAATGGACATTGATACCTCGCGGAGGGATGCGTGTTTAAACATGGTCGAAAGAGAAGACAATGTTCATGTGCGTTTAATTATTAAACCTATAGGTTAATTATTCATGTGCATATTATGAGTCTGTGGCTGGAGAACAAGCGAGCGATAATATTTTTTTCCAGAGAATGCCTTTTAAAAGGACATATTGGAGTATCGCAGCCAGCTGGCCGGAGCTGTATTAATGACTGAGAGAGTTGAGTTGTATGAGGATGGCTGTAATGGTAAATGCATGTACGATTCGCAAAGAGCTTCGGCATGGTGAGTGACTGGGGAAAGAAAGAGAGAGGCTTTTTAGAGCAATATGGGCTGGTTTAACACAGCTCCACTCAAGTACCATGATGCTCTGTCGCTAATGAGAAACTTGGATCCCAGCCTTCAGAACTACTGCATACTTCTGCTCTGAGGACATGCTTTCTGTCTTATTATTGGCTGTGGTGGACAGTAATTAAATATTTTTTTGCTTCACTACTGTACGTACTTATCTGTATTTTATCTAACCTTTTTTTAGGAAACATTCTTACTATGTTTTAGAACAAAATATGGTACTTTTACTCCCCTTCATGTCTTTAATTAAACACTGTATGGCATGATATTGTAAATAAGTCATGATGAAAACATGTATTGATGATAAGGTAAACATTATTTTTATTTACTAGGTTTTAGAATAAATTACTGTACTTTTAACTCCACTACATTTCATTATTTGTACGCTGTAAGATGTGATTTTGTCAAAAAGTAATGAAAACATACGTTTTGGTTTTACTGTAACTTAAACATTATTATTTATATTATATTAATATATTAATAATATTGTTATACAAGATTTGGCTTGAAGTTTTAAGTTTATTATATGAGCTGTAAGTTCAATACAAATGATTTTTAAACTGGAGAAATATACTTTGGCAAGTTAAAAGTGCAGTAGGTGATCTGCCTAAATGCTAACCGGTTAGCATAGTATGTTTGAAACACAATGCCTCCCCTGCCTTCCAAAGCCACGCCTCCTGGAATCACAAACGCACACATTAAAGATGACAGAGACCCACTAGATCATATCGTTCACCAGTTAGAAAACATTATAGTACTTTATTATACTACAATTCTGAATGAAAAACTGTATTATTTAGCAATTTTTCAGTTGTGTAGTTAGGATACAAGGATCGCTGGTCTTACTCTCTCTCGCGCTTTGTCCTAAAGCTGTGCTTTAGGACTACAACTACTGTATGCTTAGTGCTTGGCCAGCGAAGTGCAGGAATTACACTTACTACTAAGCCAAACTTACATGCTATTTCACACTGAATATTCAGAGTAGCATGGTAAACAATATAGTGAGTGCGTCACAGGTTGTCACTATTCAAAAATGAACCAGTGTGACTAAGCGGAATAGTGCTATTTACTTTTGTTTTGTTGTTAAACTAAATGAAAATCTACATCATTGATGCTGTAAAAGGTCCCTTATGAAAACTGAAAATAGTCACATCAATCGTTCGCCGGAAGATTTCAGTGGCTAAGCAACACTTCTGTGCATATAGCCCATTTGTAACAACAACATCTACATAAGCTTTGCGTAAATAGAATAGTTTTAAAACACAACATTACCTGTCTAAAATAAATACTTCAGCCATGGTGTCATCCTTCCTCCTGTGTGCAAAACTCCAATATTGATTCAGGATTTTAAAAAGTTTTAATTCAGCATTTATTTTTACCACTGTCACTCGTGTCCACATGACCGTGGGGTGCGTGCACGCGCTATTGGCAAACCTGTGTGAACACCAACATTTGTTGACAGACAGTTTGGGCTACTTATGAGAATTATGGGAACTATCGGCATGGCAAACTTTAATTGGATGAACATTTGTTAGTCTTATGCCTGACCCAGAATATAAAAATACATATTAATACATTTAGATCATTTACCTTAATCATTATTAGTGAAATGTGTAGAGACTTTCAACCAGCACAAAAAAAATGTGTTTCTAAAGATAATCACCTACTGCACTGCACTCGATTTTATTGACAAGTTATATTTGCCAGTATATGGTTCCAAATGGGGCTTCTTGTTCCATAATTATCTGCATATCAAATCAGAATGAACCCCCCAGAACCAATATGAACTTATACTGAGTGACAAGATAAGTAATATTTTAATAAACAGCTGTATCAAGAAGACGTATTGGTGAATCACGGGATGACTATGAAGAAGCTTGATGTGAAAAATGGCAGCTAGAACTTGAAGCCTTAATAATCTGAAACTTTAGAGACAATATCTAGAAGGTGCAAAAAATATACTTGAATTTTATATAAGGAATGGAAGAAATAAGCGAGTAGTTTGAGCACAGTTACTGAGCTATATTGCCATGTGTAAATACAGTGTTTAGCATGAAACAAGTACACCCACTTTTGAAAATTAATATTTTTATCAATTTGTCAGTGAGTTTAGCCAATAGTTTTTGGTGCATTTAAACAAAATAGTTTTATTCAACAGTTGCATTCATTAAAATAAGAGTTTGTCATCTTTAGAAACAGAAATATAAT
>CAIGQZ010032465.1:758534-781210 GCA_903798205.1 Danio tinwini | reverse complement strand
TATATATCATGATTTTCAAAAGTATTGCATCACTTTGTAAACGTTTATTATTACCATTTGTTAAGTCTCGTACAGTTTGATGTGACGTCACACTTAAGCGGATTCTTAACAAGCGGAAAAAGTTTTTTCTTTGTTTGCTTTGCTTTTAGTCCAGTGGTAAGAAAAAGGACAGAATACATATTTAAATGTTAGTTCTGTGGCATTTTATCAGTTTGTCTATAGATTAGGCTTGGGCGGTAATACGGTAATATGGTATACCACGGGATTTAAAAAATAGCAAAGGTATCAGTTTCAATACTGTTATACCATCATAAAATGCACATATAGGAGACAAGGATTAAATATTAAATATTATTTATTTAATGCCTAAAAATGTGTAGGCGTGGTTGTCATCACGGGACAGCATGGAAGAGGAGAGAGCTAGGGAAAGATGGCGAGTCACGCACCATGTGACCTGGTCTAGAAAAAGAACACAAATTCTGTAGTTTGGCAGTATTTCAGGTTTTGACCGAACGAGAGGGAAGAGGCGATAAATACGGATGAGGCAGTTTGCAAATTGTGCAACAAAAAGGTGACCGCAAGAGATGGAAATACCTCAAACCTAAGGTCGCATATTTGAAACCACCATCATCTCACTGCTGCTAGGATGAACCAGAGTTCACTTAGTGCAACAGTTTTAATGCCTCCCGATGCAGGACCAACTACGGGGGCTTTCAGGAAACAACAAAGTACAAAAGGTACTATGTCTATTGGAAAACCTGTACTGATGCATTGACAAAATACTTGGTGCAGGAAATGGTCTCTTTCCAAACAGTGGAAAAACATTCTCTCATTCATTTTTTTTTTTTGATTATTCACAGTAATACCATATACCGAGGTAAAGTAGGGAGGAGGTTTGATGGTATCAAAATTTGATACCGCCCAAGCCTACTGTAGATTTAAATTAGATCAATATATATATATGCATTATTATAATTATATGTTTTTAAAAGCTTTTTTTTCCAATTTATAATTCATATTCATAAATATCCTCTTTAGTAGTACACCAAACTTTACAGTATTTATCAACCTTATATTCTAAAGATTTGTACAGAGCGATATGTTAAAAGGTGCAGTGTGTAAGTTTGGCACCCAGTGGTTGAACATGGTATTGCACTCCTGGATCAAAATAGATGCAAACGCGGGATGCCAGATTGAGTACAGGAGCGAGAGATTTAAAACTGTGTTCTAAATAAAAGCAATGACATGCAATATAGGGAATATTTTCCGTATTCAAAGGAGTTTTGGTTCTAACCAACACCTCGAATTGATATATTAGAAACGGCTTCTATTTCTCACAGCTCAACATGTGAAACCTATGACAGTGATCACCTCAGGTAAATATTGTGTGGTTTATTTAGTGCTAAATGCTAACAACAATTTGAATTTGCATGGATTCTAAACCTTTCGTGAGTGAGTGCTTATTCTGTGCTTCTGAAAGGCTGTATTTACATTTCTGTATTATTTACAAATTCTGTAAAAAAAAAAAAAGAAAAAAGTTTTGTTTCGTCTGGTGCAAACAGCCAAACTGCTCATTACTGCGCATCTCATCACAAAGTATGTTGTTAGGACACGCGGTTACAATGTAACCTGCTCACCTAATGTTAACGTTCGTAATATTTATATAATTTTCTAATTAATAACCTCATGTGGAACTGAATCGGTCTCATTTTGACGTCTGATACTGTCTATTTCGGTCACAGACGCATGCTTTCAGAGTCTTTCTTAATGAATGAATGAAATACGCTGTTTTCCATCAAGGCAACCCGGAGTGCTGAAATATAATTGGCTAAACTGGCGTTGTGCAGGTTAAATTTATTTAAACAAAAACAGCGTTCCGGCACGGAAAAAACATTTTCAAAGCAGAATATCTGACTTCAGCATTGTTTTTCAGTTAAACAAGTATGTTTACTTGGGATGTTTCCTAAATATCTGCACACATATCATGGTATTTTTATGCTTTAGAAGAGTCAAAAACGTACATACAGCACCTTTAAATGTACTACGCCTGATTATATACACTGCATTTTATTCAACAAAAACAAAACAAACAAAAAACCAAAAACAATTGAAGGGAAAAAAAAAATTCTGGCTGTTTACAATTCCAAAATACTGTATGTTCCAACTACCTCTGTAAAAACCGTAAAGGTATTTTGTCAAAAATAAACAAATAATATTAATAATAATAATAATAATAATAATAGTAGCAGTAGTAGTAGTAGTAGTTAAAGTAATAAGAATGATAGCAATATCATTATTATTATTAAAGTGTTATATTTTAATTATTAACTTGTTCATTATTATTAAAAATTGTATTTTTATTATTATTAATAATAATAATAATAATAATAATAATAGCAATGATACTAATAAATAAACAAGATTTCTTTATCCAAGGTTCTGACTTTTGTGCTAAAAAACATATGCAAATGAGAGCATACATAATGCCTTCTTTGCATATTTAAACATCACATTACAGAAAACATTTTAGCCTAGTAGCCTGCAGTGCCCTTTAAACATACATCACAGAGCATAAAACACATTTGTTCATCAGATTTCAAGAATGTTTGAGACAGAAACACAAGATTTATATAGGATTAAAAAAGGGATGTTTTTAATCTCATTTTTTATTAATTAAATACACCATATTGGAGCAAATGTCTCTGGAAAATATCACAAATAGATTCTCTCTCATTCCTCATTTATAGATCGACAGCTATGAGCTTCATTAGTATTATTTTATGTTTGTTTGTTTGTTTGTTTGTCTGCGTGATTTTTAGGTTTGAGGGGGAAAAGGAAACAGGATTAGCTGCTGTGTAGTATGTACGGTAGCCACAATGGGACAAAAACATTTACATGCATACATACTGTACATGGTAAGTTTTACAAATACACCAAGAGTGTTCATGATTCGATTTTTTTCCACAAAAAAAAGCCACGGATACTTCTTTGAATCCAGTCCTCGGGATTTTTATATCATCCGAAATGAAACACATTCCCTTTACAACATCTAAAATATAGAAAGAGAAGATACCATGTTGTGAAGAAAAGGAGAATAGACAAGGTAAGAGAAAAAATAATAAAGAAAACATAAAAAAAAAGAAAAAAAAGTTCAGTATTCCCCCACTAAATTTTCAAACAGGTGTTATGAAAGCAGATTTCGAAAAAACGCCTTTCTCGTTCTGTCTGTTTTTACCCCCGAAAAACGTTGTCCTCCAGCTTTGAGTCGCTCGGGATCAGAGGTCTCTCTTGGGTCAGTTCATGGAGTCCTCAGTTTTCCCCCTCCAGGGCCTCATGGGTATTTTCCATCCATGATTTAGGAGTTTTAGGGGATAAAGGGTGGCTGTTGCAGGTCTGCAGTAGAGCTCGAGCCTGAGATTGGCGCTCTGGTTTGGAGTAGCGGAGCATTGAGAAGAAGTGGGATGAGGGTCCAATCCGAAAAAAGTCTTCAGTGGCAATGAGCGAGGGGCTGAAATGAAGGCACACATCCTGCTTGGAGCAACACCTACGTCCTAACACACCTGAAAAACACAGAGAGAAAGAGACTTGTTAGACAAACCAACACTCAAAAAATATTTTCAAACTACAGGCTGGTTTATACTTCTGCCTTGCGTGTTGCCGTGCATTTATACTTCTGCGCGCTGTTTGTGTTGCTCTGCAATACGCTATCTGGCAGTGGGGTTTTTTACGTTCCTCTGTGTAGAGTTTCTTCACTGATGTTTTGTTTTTTCTGAACTCTACCTTATTGTACAAGTAGCTAAATCTCACTCATTCTGAGATGGGAACCAGCAGACTTGCAACAACTTTAATCATAAGGTAAACACAAAACAAAACTTTCCACCATCATGGAACTTGACACTTGTAAACACTCGCTCCAAGTTTGCGAGGCTCTCGGTGGGCGTCGTCGTCAGCCACAGCGATGGCTATGTGACTGCACGAAGGCTGCGCCAGGGCATACACGTTCGCTTGATGCAGACGTATAAATCAGCCTTACTTCTTTAAAATGAGCTGAATAAAATGAAATGAATGAAATTCCTGAGACTTTCAGGGGGAAAACTTAATTGTTTTATTTTCAATCCACTTAAATTTGTAAAAAACAATTAAGTTAACTTATTGTGTTGGGACAGCATGAAGGAATTGTATTGTGAATATACACGCAATAAATGACATTTGCTTTATGTTCAAACTTGTTGAAGTTGAGCTCAACACAATTCGTGAGTTTTTTTATTATTATTCTTTTAAATTGCTTCAATCCACTTAAATTTGTGATGAATAAGTTAACTTAATTCCTTTATGTTGTCCCAACATAAATCAATTGTGTGGAAACCAGCATTTTTTTTATATTATATCTTTTATTTTTTTACAGTGCAGACAAACATAAAATAACTAGTAATTAAATAACTAACAATAATAATATTAAAATTAAATATTGATGTGCCATATTAACAAATGTACTGCATTATATGATTAAATCTTAGAAAATATCAAACCATTAATGAATGTAGATATATCACATTATACACTCTACAACAAACATTTTCTATTGCTCGATTGTAATGTAACACTACTAAGTGCCCACCTCACACACAAATGTAATATTGATACTTGTGTAAGGTATATACTTTTAAAAAGTTGTATACACACATTTTTTATATAAGAATCATGTTGTAACTTTAAAAAAATCCAAGTAAAACTAGCAAGTATATGAAGCTGTGTTGCCACTTGATCACTAACTTTAATTCTAATTATGGATATGGTTTAAAGCAGTGTTTCTCAACCATGTTCCTGGAGGACCACCAACACTGCATGTTTTGTATGTCTTTTTTGTCTGTCACACCCATTACAGGTCTTTCAAGCTCTGCTAAAGAGCTGATGATCTGAATTAGGTGTGTTTGGTTAAGGAGACAGTTGCTGCATCCCAATTCACATAATATCCATCCTAAATACTAGTCGAAATTAGAATTAGTATGTCCCAAACTGTATGTATGTTGTAAGTGGAGAACTGTCCATACTCTAACCTCTGATATTGCCCACAATGCATTGCACGTTGGACGTAAAATTGATTAGAACTACAAACACGGGTGAAAAGTGTAAACAAACTACAAACATGGGGGACACTCGAGACTAACCATCAAGTAGAGAGGCTTTGGTAAAGTTGTTTCTAGCCAACTGGAACATATTTAAACCGGGCTTATCGTGTTATATGTCATCTGCAACAACAATGTGAACTCGTATCAAGATATGTTTGGACATTAACGTCTGAATGCATAAATTACCCAAAGACCTGTGGAGATTTGCCAGCATGAAAGACTCACGATTGCTGCTGCGTCTCCAATAAGGTAGGTAATTAAATATGAAAGAAATGTGGATGATGTGTCGAGATGATTGACAGGGGACCAAGCAACATAGCGATCTGCTAACGAGGAAGTAGTATGTCCCAAAGCTTGCATACTCTTTTGTTACACACTCAAAAGTATATACTTTTCCTTTACAAATAAAATGCACACTTTTAGGGCGTAGTGCAAGTATGTGAATTGGGATGCAGCCATAGAAAACACGCAGAGTTGGTGGTCCTCCAGGAACGTGGTTGAGAAACACTGGTTTAGAGCAGTTATTTTAACGATAAAAATCTCAAGCACAGTACTGTCATGTGTTTAATATGATCCAATGATGATAACAGTGTTTTTAGTGTTGAAGCTTTACCATCATTTGTATTCTAAAATATATTTAATAATTATATGTTCTATAAACAGTGTGATATTGATACACTGACATTAAGAAGACAATTAGCTGTTAATGCTGGTCTCAACATAATTATGAAAATAACTACAAAATTATTACATTAATAAAAAAAAAACATGTTTAAATATTTAAAGTCTTTAAAATATATCATGTTATTAGTCTAACAACTTATATAAATCAAAGAAACATCAGTCAAAATCAAATGTAAAAAAAAATGTATGTCCTTTTAAACCCTTCAATATCTTTTGTCAAACGAAGACCGCCCGCTCTGCTAAAGCCCCCTGCTTAACTTATTGATCAGTAAGGCTTTCCAATCCATCTGCTGCCCTATTTCCTCAGCATTTGAAGCACATATTGTAAAGTAAGTCTCTTTTGTGTCTCATTTCTAACAATGATGTGGCACAGTCCCCAGGGTGCTAAGTTCTTGCGCAGCCGACACAATTATCCCAATATTCAAGTGCTGCTTTTACAGACAGTTACGGCAAACTTTTTCCCCCCTAACATTCTCCTTCCTTTTGTTTTTTAAACATTCTAGGGGGGCAATTTGCTTTTCCCGTCTTACCTCAAGTTACTAAGGGGTTTCAGGCTACTGTAATAGTAATTGCAAGCCCCCCACGCCACCCCACATTGGAGGGCTAATTAAAGAGACGGAGGCTGTGAAGGTTTGGATCCCCTGGGTTCAGGCTCAGCATGAGAAAGGTAATTTGTCTGTCCTGAACAAAGAGATTAGGAAGAAGCCGGGGAGCTACTTAATAAATGAGCATCAAATGTCCTCAGCCGTGGACACGGACAGCACCAATTATGTCACCATGAAATTGCACATAATAAAAACAATGGCTGCCGGACGAGGCCTCCTATCTGTCTGGGGAAACGTTCAGTCGCTTCTCTCCCTCTCACACACACGCGTAAGCGCCATTCTCAACTAGTTTACTTTAATATCCAGCTCATTTTAATCCACTTTTTTCACCATGTGATTACAGCATTTCAAATTACAGGTTGCACATCCAGTTTAGGGGACTTCCATTCAAAAAGAACTGAAACAATCACTTCATTTAAGAAGGTTGTGCTACAAATAATCCATAATTGTGGAGAAAATGGAGGACTGCACTTGGTATTTTAACAACATTAGTATGACAAGCATTTTTTCCTACAGCACAGTAGAATTTTACATACACAAGCCCGTAGCCGGGGGTGGGATGCTCATCTTTCTACAGTATTGTCCTTAAATAGAGAAAACATTTTACAAGTAGCTTTTATTCTAAATCTCTGAGCTTATTCTTGAAACAAAAAAAATGACCAATAAAAGGTGTGAAGCATCAAACGCGGCCCATATTAAAAAGAATTTGAAAACTAATTTGCCTATTGTTGTTATCCATGAATTTTCATATGTACTTTTTTTACAAGAAAGGCTAGAAAAATTATTATTATTATTATTTAACCTAATTAACCTAGTTAAGACTATAAATGTCACTTTACGCTGTTTACGTCACTCTAAACTATTGTGTTTAGAAAAAATCTTACCGTTAAACAAAAATTGGGTAAAAATATACAGGGGAACTATTGAGGGGGTATAATAATTCTGGCTTCAACTGTATAGTGCACGATTACCACAAAACATCACGGGACGTAGAAAAAAACTGTTTCGAAAGAAGAGCAGATTTAAATAAACTGCCATATTTGAGCACTGCAATCTCAGAAATGATGCATGGCGAATCTTCAACAGTAGCTTTGCATGGCTAAAGTTTCTTTATGAGCATTCAAATCTCTCAGCATCAAGCAAAAACGCGACTGTTTAAATATCTCCCGAGGACATGTAGACCTTCTCCACTCCTGCCGGTGAAAAGGGGCGTCTGGGTGTATTTAAGAACTCTCTCTCCACTATAATTAAAGCAGCGCGGCCAATATTCAGATTGCATTTTAGCATTAATAATTCAGCTGTTTTCACTACAATTGATGTCGGCACATAAATAAACAATGAGGCCTCATATTTACACAGCGTCAGCCGCCGAGCGAGAGCAGGAGGAGGAATGGAGGGACGGGGGCTTAAACAGACATTTAAAATTAAGCTTGATAATGCGAAGGCTTTCAATTTGAAACGCAACACGCTCTTAAAAGGCCTCTAACGGAGCACTGAGCTTAATGGAGCTCTTTCATCCAACAATTTTTTCCCCCTGTTGAAGGTGAAATAAATGTTCACTAGGAGACTCAACAACTGTCCGATCTCTCTCTCTCTCTCTCTCGTACACGCTCACACATCCCTGTTGTCTCCATATCAATACTGATTATGTGTCACTGAGCCGTTATTTTCAGTGCTGCAGAGTGATACAATCGGCTGGTGGCTGACTGCACAATGAAGTCTTATTGCAGACGGTCCCAAAGGCGAGAAGGGGAATTAGGTAAATAATTTGCCTGCTTGGCGTCTGCTTTTGTTTATTTAAAGCTTGCTGTGCAGCGTCAGAGGAGCAAATAGTCAGACAGAACTATGGCGGTGAAAACATGGCCGAAAAATGCGACAAAATGCTTTATGCAAGCTAGCTTTTATATTGTTTTGGAAGTCTTGTTGTCTTGACACCATCTTATTGCTGCATATTTAGTAAGCATATAAGGGATATAATTTGGTTATGGAAATCTGTGACAAATTATTTTGCATCTGCACATGAATTATATATAATCGGTCCTGAATATGGGTCTTGGTTAGGAAGAGGAGAGAATAATTTTTACTTTGCTTACCTATACCTATAACTTTAAAACTTACACTAGCTGTGATCTTACTTGAGAAAGTTAGCATTAACAGTTATAAATTAGCTTTCAGCTGGGATGAATTACGCTCATCCTCGA
This sequence comes from Danio tinwini, assembly GCA_903798205.1. Classification (NCBI taxonomy): domain Eukaryota; kingdom Metazoa; phylum Chordata; class Actinopteri; order Cypriniformes; family Danionidae; genus Danio; species Danio tinwini. Next base: position 772,591 of record CAIGQZ010032465.1, on the reverse strand, counting down.
GATCTGGTTATGGGTTAGGAGCTCAGCATTACATATATAGTCATTTTTTTTACATATTCTGTAATATTATATTTTGTGTACATAAAACGGTAAAACAAAAGCAATAAATATAAGAAGCCGATTCAATGATTGTGATTGACTAAATAATGTCCATGTCAGATGGATTTTTTTTCAGTCACAACAGTTTTTTTTTTTTTCAACTAAACCAAATTGTTGGCAAAACCTTAAATCTCTGTCCTATCTCCATTTTGATTAAATTGCACTGCAAACAGTTTGGCAAATCACTGCTTAAAGTAAATTAAAAATGTTTTTGTTTGTTTTTTCACATTAATACAGTGCTAGAAAGTATTTTAATCTAGAATTTGTCTGTTTGTCAGCACCAGTATTATTGAAATAAGTTTATTTTTAAACGTATAGATATTTTAAGAACAGAAAAAAACTGAGCACTCACTTAAACACAAAGTAATAACCTGTATAACCTGTAATGCACTGCCTTAGATGAGGCCAGTCTTACGTTTGACAAAACACATTACTCCAGCATTTGTATAAAAAAACTCCATTATAGATTAAGGTCAAATGTTAAATCACATAAATCACACATGTAAAATTAAATATATATATTAATTGATATATTGCTGCAGCAAGACTTCTGAGTTGCAGTTATTAGTAATCTGCGAAAATTAATTTGTTAATTCTAAATTATTTTATTACTCACTGGATGAATTGTGTGGAGAATAATGCCACCTCAGTGTACCCAGTCTTTTTGTTACTCCCACAATGTAAAAAATGCCTGGTTGTATTAATTTCCACTGATTAACCTTATGAAACATTTTTGATTTTACATTTAAGCTGCATTTAACTTTAATTTAGGTAAACTGTTATCACACAAGACATTTTCTGCCCATATGTAAAGCCACTCTAACAAGTGGCAGGTTTGAAGTTTTCCCATCCAGCAGTGGTATGTGGATATATGAAGTGATAAGAAAAATGTAAGTGGAAAACTTAGATGACAGGGTTAGGGTAAAAGGCTCTTACTTTCTGGTCAGGCAGTAGAGGGTTAGTCTGCAGTGAACTCAAATGGCCATTGATGAGTGCTGTTGGTCTGTCGTGTTCGCAAAACAAGCTGCCGTTGATGTAGTGAAACCGGTCACCAGGGACCAGCCGGTTCCGGCAGGTAGAACATGTAAAACACTGCAGGAAACAAAAAAAAAACTATATTACCCACAATCCTCAGCACATTACCACCAACACATAACCTACAGAACATTTTTTTCGAAAGGTAAAGCTATTATCCATTTAATTATATTAATGTGCAATTATTTCTACAGAGGGTTCTACAAGGACACTTAAAACACTGATTAAAATGTACATTAAATGTGTTTGATTTGGTATCAATCATAAGCTTATGAAAAAGTTTTCAATAGAACGCCTTCAAACAATCAGCAGACTCTATGGAGTGTGAAAGGATTCTGTAATGCAATTAAACATTTAGTTTTAGAGCAGTAGTGGTCACTTCAAGATAAAAGGTTACCTTGAGATGGTACACGTTTCCCTGTGCCCTCATAACCAGTTCACTGGCTGGGATGGACTGACCACACGCGCTGCATGCCCCACTGTTCCCAAATAACCTGGCAAAAGAAACAGAAAACATGTTAGTAGTGCCAAAGCAACATATATCCAGACCATTGAATATGTCTTAGACAAAGCGGAAATCTGTGAAATTGTAGTATGATGTAAATGACCATCAGCAAAATATGGCAGAAGATTTCCATCAATCAATATAATGTCACACCAACATATCATGGCCAATATTTTACTCATTAAAATTATATAACCTGTGTAAACAAACAAACTTTTTTTTTCAATTCAGTGAGATTTTATAAATAACAAATTGGATGGTGTTCTTTAAAAAAAAAAAAAAAAAAAACTACTGCATTATTTAAGAACTATTGTTACACTGCCGTTCGAAAGTTTGAGCTTTTTTTTTTATGTTTTTACTTCTATTTTAGTTAATGTGTGGCTTCTGAATAACTGCATGCACAAAAAACGTTTTGGTAGAGTATATATTGCATACAGGCTCCCTTGTTGGTCATTAAGAATTACTATAAGAAGTTATTTTTATTTATTAAATAATTTATTTCTGGTCAGGTTAATGTGTAACTGTTGAAAAACAGTAACAACTACATGTACGAATGTAATTAAAAGCATATAAATTGCATACAGACTCTTTTTTTGTCATTTTGGAGCTTAAAAGCTACGGTCACCATTGTATGGAAAAGAACAACATTATGGCATAATAACATCCTACTGTTGACTAAATGACAAAACTATTAATTTACTAATGACTGAGATTGAAAATAAAACACACTGGATATGGACAGTGCAGTCATTAATATAATGAATACTTCCATGTGCATCAGCAAGGTTTATTAACCTGTTTGGCCTTGTTTTACTGTAACAATGAAATCCTTGAGCAAGTACAGGTTAAATCATTTCAATCTTGTTCCAGGGCCTCCTCCTCTCCCTCTCTCAGTCTCTCTCTCTCAGACACACACGCAAGCAGAACAAATTACATCTTCAATATTCTGATGTAGGAAAAATAAAATCATAGTAATATCGCAAACCAAATGAAAAAATCCTGCATCCTGTCCTCCAAAAGCCTCTACCACTGGGACTAAGTATTACCTTTGGTGCTCATTTTTTGCAACCTAATAATAACCTAGAACATAAGCAATCAGAGCCTAAGAATATTTGATTGTACATCTAGGCGGAGACACAGCGCTTTTGCCATTAGGACTCAAGCGAGTGCTCAGTCACTGCCGCCTTTCCATTAGAAACCCTCGGCTACCCGGGTTGATATATAATGTGCATGGGTTAACCTTTTCAATCATGGTGTCAACACTTTAGATTTGCTTCTGCTCATCTCTTTCGTCTCTAACCTTCCCTCTCTCTCTCCCTCTCTCACTCAGTCTCTTGATAATGAAATGCTTGCTCCTGCTTCCTTTCTATCTGCCTTCTGAGTCCACAATTTAGATTACTTCATCTTGCCGAGCAACAAACTGAATGAAATTTCGATTTGAGCAGAAAGTAATTTACTGGGATCTGGACCCATTTGTCATCATATCTCACTGGCTGTTTGCTCTATCACTGCACTTTTCCTATGCAATCAAATAAGACCACAGCATCTGACAAGCTCCAGAGAGAGGGAGAGAGAGAGAGAGAGTAAGGGAGGAAAATATGAGGAAGGAAGCAAGAAAGAAAAAGACTGTTAAAAGGAGAGAGGGAGGGTAATGGGGAAAAGACACAAAAAAGGGTAGAGGGAAAAGGAAAGCATTGCGAGTACCTTCCACATGCACAGTTTAGAGATTAACTTAAAAGTTCAAGGATGATTTGGTCCCTTAAAATGCTTCCAACTGGTAAACCGGTAAACGTGCATTGTGTAGACGCTGATACTGCATCTGCCACGCAAGAGAACATGTGCGTTCCGACACTGAAACAGCTGTCACCTGCGACGTTCTGCATACACGTGTGGTGTTTATTGAGGCCGCTACACAACGAGCAAGTGAAGCTTTAAGAGTTTCTCTTCAGCGGCGGCTGTAGGGTGAAGGGGGGGAGGGGGGAGGGGAAAACAAATTTGGCTGTGGCATCGATTGGAGCAGCTCAATCAAAACTCAATTTCAAACGTAATTAGCTGTAGGCTTGTGACAACAGCGCAGCTTCAATGGCGTCGATGGGCCAGTCATGCTAGGCAAATGTCAGGGGGGAAGGTCTTTAAACGCTGCAGTTTGATTCACCTGTAAAATGACATCTTCCCCTTGCCTTGAGAAAGCAATCAGTCGATGCACGACGTGCGCTTGATTCGACAATCCCCGAGCGCTCGCACCTAAATTCGCTTACAAGTATGCGTTATTTGGGATCCCCTTTTAATTGCACCAGTTGTCTTCCAGAGAAAAAAGCCTGAAGATTCTCCAAGGCAACCTTTTTATTTTCTTGCAGCTCTGTATACATAGCAGGTTAATTATTTGAGCGGGGAAAGGCTGCTGATAGCATTTGATTTAAAGGCCTGAAGGTTTTAGGTGCTCAATTAAGTTGCTATCAGTCTGCTCCTCACCTCTAATGGTCTCTCTCACCATTGAACTCCTGTGCTGACGAGGGGAAGCGTAGAGCAACAATATCACGGGTCACCATAATTAAGGCCAAGGGACTCTTTAATTGCAATGACACCACCAGTTTTGGCTTCCTTCTCCTTAAATCAGCCTTTCCCTTTGTTGCTTTTCCCACTTTCTAGGTATTCAGCCTCTTGATCAATCAGAGGAGGAGGATTTTGTCAGCGAAACATCGCGGAATGCTGATTTATCGACTTGCTCGGCCTCGAAAAGGGTGGAATAAAGAAGGGCTACAATCTACGGCTGTCTTTCATTACGAAAGCAAGACAAGAAATCTGTCTGCGCTCCATAGGCAATGTCTAGAGGATTTAATTTGGATACCGACTGTGAAGTAAAATACAACCTAGCAGGGCTGTTTTGGGCCATCTGGCAGAAGCTCTGCCTTTTAAGCGGAACCTTTTGAGTGGAGTGATGTAAGTTGGTACAACAATGATTTCTGCAACACAGTCCATTATAAAAATGCCTCTCAACATTAGCAGGCAAAGCACCTTAAAAGCACTGGGCCATATTGATACTTAAGCAGGGCTTTGCATAATGGCAGTGTTACATTAGGTAGAGAGAGAGAGAGAGAGAGAGAGAGAGAGAGAGGGGGGGGGGGGGAGGGGAGGGGAGGGGTGGGGGAGGGGGAGATTTCAGGCAAAAAGAGCGGGCGGGCGGAGGGGGCTGAAAGCAGCCAAATGACACTCGGTTAATTCAGAGTAACAGATCTAGTCCCAAGTGGATTGAAGGCCTTGAATTAATTCTGTTATGACAAATCAAGATAAACGTTTCCCCTAAATTGCATGCGATTTAATTAATTTCTGAGATCCAAGTATTTCCTGGCTTAATAGTTCACATGCTCCCGTGCTGTCATAGTGCTTGAGTGGGCAGACTTCAAAGTGATATTAAATAACCAACTATTAGATTTTACCTAGCACGTTCTATTGGAAAAGTGCCATTTAATTACCTGGCTCTATTCAATTAAAAGGACAGTGTTTTTCCCTACGACCTAACGGTCACATGATTGCTCTCTCCCCAAATTAATTCTCTCTCTCTCCCTCGCTTCTCAACAGCTCAGACAAAACACCGGGAATGGCTTTAGGAAAACATGATTCGATGGGGCTAAAACTGCTGAAATCTACAACTCGCGGCTGTTGCCCTTGTAGTCTGCGCTGGTGGCCTCGAGCTGAGTGGTATCAGAAGCCTATCATCCCATGTCATTTTCCTCCCATCTGCCATTAGGGAAAATGGGATGCGATTTCGTCTGCCCCGTCCCAATCAATCGCTAAGCCTTTTTGCATCAGTGGTATTAATATAATTCTGGATATGTAACTTCATTATTTACACAGCAAGGGCAATTTAATAATCCATTACAAAAATAAGGGAGGCCCCTTTAAAATCCCCTAAGGGGACTGGCCTTCACAATAATCCCCTCTTCTCTCTCTTTCTCTCCCTCGCTCTCCCGCGCTCTCAAAAGCCAATTTGGTTAATTAAATGTTTTGTTTGCAATGTGGCTCTCATTCATTTCGGACACGTCATTGGAAGCGGATAGGAGCCAGGCACTAGATCTCATTAGATAAAACCCATCAGGACTAAAGGAAAATGGAGGGGGACTCTAATTAAAGCTTTTAATTGTGTGGACTCACTGTCAGATGTTATTTTCCCCCTCTCTCTTATCTCTCCTCAGATCACAGGCTCGGGCGAGCTGCGTTTTAGCTCCGTTCTCCCGCCTGACGCGCTCTCATTACAAGGAGAAAGGTGTAGCTACTTTTTCCTCCCTGCTCATTTTAATTAGGCTTGCAGGCCCGATTCTAGCGGCGAGTCTTGTGGACTTGATCCCTTCAGATCAGGTGGAGTGGAAAGAGTGAAGGCACTCTTCACATTTGGACTGGTCGTCTCAGGTTTGCTCTGGTTGACACCTGTTGTTCCAGCCTGCCGGCAGCAGTGTCAGCACGAGGCTTTGCTGAATTATCCAGGGCGTAGCGCATGCCAAGGTAAATACACGCTAATGACTGCTCTTCTGCCAAAAAGCACTATTTTCCGGCGGGAAGAGCGGAATATATCATGAATACTCCACTTTATGAATTAACTTCAGTCAGAAAAATCAGTCTGTTCTAATAAGAAAAAGACAGATGCTCAACTATCAAAGTCACTCACATTGGGTTCGCCCATTCCTCAAAACCGAAGAAATAATCCAAGGTGGCTTCAAAGTTCGGAAGCATTTTTGCTTTGCCTTTGCAGAGGTCATGGTGTTGAAGGTTCAGCCTGTCAAATCAGGCCATGCACATCAGCTGAGTGAGACTGCCAGGACGTCACCCGCTTTGGGTGTCAGACTTACTTGCATAAATATTTAAAAAGGTCTTTTTGCTAATTAAATGGTCTCTTTGTGATAAACAAAACATGCCGGAGAGGATGTGAAAACTCTTTTAAATTCCTGCAGAGTCGAAGGTCAGCTCTGCCTTACCAATCGAGTTTTCTAGCATCTCGTAAAGCAAACACACACACGGTTCTAGCAGCACGGCTCCTTTTGCTTTAGAATGAAATATGGCCAGAGACACAGACTTGCAGATGTTCTGGAGAAAGAATCTCCTTCGTCTTCAGCTCTGTCAACATGTCAGTGGCTTGACCTCTTTTTTTAAGAGTGTCCCGTTGAGGGTTTAACCAGCACGCTTTAACGAGGGCCGCTGACGGCACAATCTGAGACACATGTTCTCAATGGAAAATACACTTGGCTCCGTGAGAAGCTTGATGGCTTGTAACTTTTTCCTTAGTATCTTTTTTTTCCCGACAACCATCACTTCATCTAATCATTACATGCCTAATGTCATTTCATGTGGTCGGTGGATTGTCATAATGTCCAGATGTATGATCTATCTGAAGTTTGGTTTCAAGGACTATGAAAAAAAAATCTGCCAAACTATTCTCTAAAGCTCAGAACACATTACTGAAGAGCCTGTTTCAAATCAATGTTGCAAGCACACCAGAAAGCCAAACCAAACTTGAGAGGATGAACACAAAAAAAATTCACTGCCTGACACCTTTCTCAAACACATGAGTGTGGTTGTGACTGTAACAGATTAAAATCAATAATAGATGTGTCTAACCTGATGTAGTCGTTTCTACATAGGATCATGCCACTCTTGGTGTAGCAGGATGTGCCGATCTCTCCGAGCTGGGCCTGGCAGCAAGAGCATTTCAGACAGCGGCTGTGCCAATAGCTGTCCATGGCATAGAGGAGAAACCGATCAGCAATCTTTCCCCCACAGCCCGCGCAGCGCTTCCACGACAGAGATCCCGCTCCAACAGGTGGGGGCTGGGCACTTCCTCCAGGGTTCACCATTGTGTCTGCAAAAACATTAAGAGACAGGGAGACACATTTAGAGCAGTCAGTCAAGAGTTATAAAGTTTTTAAATGTCAGAGCAAGAGTACTATTTTATATGCTTGTTTTATAGCTAAACACAATTCAAAAGCCCTTTCTAAAAATATGATATATATGTATAAATTTTTTACACAAAGTTAAAAATAAATAAGAAAACAATAGTAACCCTAAAAGCATTCAGCATTACTTAAATCCACATCTTACAAAGCAAGCACATCTATGTTTCCTTAACTTCTGACAGAAGTTGTGTCTTTGCAATATCTAAAACACCTGGAGCCTGAACAGTGACCCGAAACACTGAATGTTTTGAGAGGCACGCTTCCTAAAAGCTCTTTTGAAATAATTGAAATGCATATAATGCCTTCAAGCAAGTCTGAGAATTGTTTTAAGTGGCAGGCTGTCCTTGATCTTTATCTAAGTGCTGAAGTCAGATCCTTTGGTCCATTTGTGATAAATGTCTGTTCACTGATAACATTAAAGTCACTGGAACAATTAAATAGGCACTAGCTTTTGTTGGGTTTTCTACATTATTTTAAAAATACATCATGAGAGAGAGAGAGAGAGAGAGAGAGAGAGAGAGAGAGAGAGAGAGAGGAATCCAAATGCTACTGTGGCCAGAATTGGAGAAGTTAATTGGGGAAGCCTTAAAGTTGTACAACCCATTCAGAGGTCGACATATTCCAATTGCTTTCACTAAGGTTATCAGATGACGGATTTCCAGCCAACATCATGAAGAACATTCAGCAGCATTCGCTTTGGGGACTGGTCACTGCCGCGTGAAATTACCCCTGCTATGTTGGATCATTCCGCATATGCAAGAATCAGTTAATGCCGGCCTACAGAAATATCTGCCTATGACAGAAATCACATTAACCACAAACCCTCATTTACGACTGCAGTTCTGCGCTTTGCTCTGTTGATCCATCAGTACTGTGTGTGTGTACTTCTGCTCCATCTTTCCACGAATACATCTGAAATTTTAATGTTTCCCAGGTTTCATAAGGAGGGCTGCTGGACCGAAGTGGGAAAGATTAAAATTTAAGATATATTCGTGAAAGGCTGTAAGCCAAATCTTTGTTGAAAGGTAATTAGAGGAGAAGAGAGAGGCGGGGGGTAGAAAACATTGCACTGAGAGAGAAAGAGAGAGAGAGAGAGAGAGAGGCATTCAGTAACCCCATTAGTGGAGGCTCTTAGGGACAAGCAATACCTTAGTGCTGATTAAATCTAAAGGGAGATGAATCAGAGACCGAAAGTGACTCCCCCAGATAAATAAGATCGGACCATCGTCAAGTTTCATTCCCTGGAAGAGGGAAGAGGGGAGATTTGAAAAGAGGGAGGGGGTGGCTTTTAAGTCAAATGGGCAAACTCAAGTAATTACACGGACAGGCAATTTAAGAGAGGGGATGTGCAGAAATATAAAACAGATCAGCAGCCCATGGCCAGTAATACAGATCGCGGTGCTGGAGACTAAATACAGCTGCTCCTGCCAGAATGCACAATGCAACATGGACAGAATTGCACTTGTGTTATGGTTTGTTGATCATCTGGAGAGCACGCGCGCACTTAAGATGCACTAATAAGATGCCAGCAATTTCCATCAAGATTGCGTGTAAATATGTGGTGGTCTTATGAGTAAACAACGCGCATCGCTCATGTTTAATTCACTACATTATTACGTTATACGTGCGTGACATGCAACACAATTTGCAAACAATACACGCAAATTTAATCAACAACTATCATCTTTTATGCTTGCATGGGTAATGTTTTTCTGCAACATCAATTCTGTCGCTCCGTAACAAACGTGTCTCGTCATATTAGGAAATACTACCATTATTCAAAAAGCAAAATACGACAGTTGAGAAGTGCACTTACCTCTTTGAAATGTAATGGTTGAATGGTGGTGAGAAATGTACAGCAGTCTGTTTTCTCTGTAGACAATATATAAAAAAATAACGCGCACAGTCCAACAAACTCACAGACGGAGCAGCGCGTGGATGAACACTTCTCGCTGCTGTGAAAGAGTCAAGCAAATGGAGTTTTCAGATTGTATTTCCACTGTTGCCGTCACCTTTTTTCTCAGATGCTGTGGTTATCACTGAAAGGCTCGGCGGCGGGTGTGTTGACGGAGCTGTCGGAAAGGTCTTCGGTAATTTCCATAGATGAAGAGAGCGCTTGTGTTTGTAACCGTCCTCTCTCGCGCGCTGATGTCTCGCCGCTGCTTGTCGCTTGTGCTCTACATGTGTCAGTGACAGAAAAAAAGCCCAGAGTAAACCTCCTCTCGCAGAATGACGTCAATCAGGCTGCGGCCAATCACGACGCACCCCATTCAAGCGGAATGAGGAATCCAGCCAATCAAAAGAAGGCGAGGTTGACTTCGACACACACTGTTCAAAGAAGGAAAGATTGCGGTTGAGTGGCTCTGTCTGCTTGTTGAGGTTGGACAGGGCAGAGGTGCTCAACCGCCGGGACAGGGTCCCACTAGAGGTCCCCAAAATAAAACATTTTTAAATAAAATTACATTTTATACTGAATTAATTCCTCATTTGCAGCATAATATCTTCAAGAATCATACATTTATAACATATATAATTCAAAGGAGTGTGGTTTTCACATCACTGTTACAACTGCATAAAAATTGCCATAACAAAAACAGTTTTTTTCACTCTTTACTCATTTTGTTTCCTTAAAACAGATGAAGCAAGGGGAGCATTTTAAGTCAGAGCTCCCTAAATATGATCTTGCATGTGAAAGAAAAAGGTTTTTTATATTTTCTTGTTTTAAAAACATTTTAGTGTAAGAAATAAATATTATAAACAGGTCTATACTATTATTTGAAAAATATTTAGTTACTGTTAAATTGTACATTATTAATTCAGTGCATTATTGATTCAATTTTTACTTCTTAAAGTTACTTATTGGTTTGAATGTATTTATGTTTGTTTTAATCTATTTTTTATCAAATGTATTTCATTTATTTGTTTAAAACTTATTTAATCAGTTTTTTATATGAATTATTTTATAATTCTGTTTACACAATATGTTTTTTACATGAGATTTCAATTAAATATTTTTATGTATATTTTAGTTTTTTATTATTATTAGTTGGTATTACTCTTATTAGTTTACTTAATACTAATGTGGTATTGAAATGATAATAATCTATTTAAATATATTTTTTATTAACTTAGATATAAATTATTATTATATTCTATTGACATTTCTATACCCTTTCTTCAAACATTTCTCCACAGACCGCCCAGCACTCCTTGGTTTAAGTAAAGAAGAATGTCTGCAAAGCAAATCCTTCATCTGGAGAACTTCTGCTCCATATCCACAAAACCGATTGTGGCAGATTCATATATTAGCAAGTATTCCAGTGTTTAAGTTTTCCCATAGAAAAAAATCATTTATTTTATATTAGCTTGACTGAGGGTTGTGTTAACCATACAAAAGTCCATTTGCTTTTATAGACAAAGTGAAAATTCACTACACCATTATAGAAGTCACGCACATGTTCCTATAACAGTGGCGCCATCCACTGGTATAAAGTAAAACTACAACAATAGATTAGTTGGTCTCCTTTCCTAAGACTAGCTTTGAGACTTAGCATAACCTCAATAAATTCTTTCAAATAATCTTCAATAATAAGATTAACATGTGATGCACATCATTGTGTCACAAAATCATGAAACACATAAGTGGTATTTATTTATTTACAAAGGCCCCACCATTCACAAATTTACCAAGAAAGAATTTAATTTTTTGTTTCCGTAGGCTTTCAGAGATGATTTGTTTGTTAATGCAATTGCTCATGTAGTGGCTATTTTTTAGGGGCAAAGAAGTGATTGGCATTTCACAATAAAGAGAACCTGAAACTGGTAGCTTTTTCTCAACAAGACTATATCCTTAAAATTGACTTACACATGCACTCACAATTTGTGAACGTTTATATTTTAGTGTCCTCTCTCATGAAGCATGAACACAATCAATTAAAGCAGAATGTTCACTCTGCAATGTCCCCGACTAGCCCGCCTTTTATATCTTTTTGTGATATCTTAGTTTCCAATTGACACTCAGAGACCCGTCTTCATTCAGCCTAAAGGAGCAGCGAGTGAAGCGTTATACGTGATGTTCAGGCAAGTTTCAGTGGGCAGCTAATCTTTACAAGACAAAACTGTGTAATTATGAGTTGCCTCTGGATTCATTAGTAAGATGTACATTGTGTAAAGAGTCTCCTATACCAGATACTAATGGTTTAATTGTCGCTGGTCCTGCCTGATTGCAGCGAGCAGTTTGATTTCCCTGCAGGAAAGGCAACTCTATTTCTCCCAGGATTGGGCTCGATTCTCTCCAACAAGAACAATGAGCCAAAGATGGCAAAGAATGTATTTTCCACGAAGGAATAATTAATTTATCTCAACTATTAAAACTAGTGGGAAATTATGGGATGACTCTGAATGGGGGCCTCGGAGGAGAAGCTTTGTTTGTTCTTGGGCTGTTTTAATGAGCTTTTCACAAATGGCCAAGAAAAAATACTTCCTTCTCTTCTTCTTTTTTTTTTTTTGCAATATGATAGTCGCACACAATAATGAGGAAGGGGGTGCTTGGGGGATCCGAAGAAAAAGAGCAACACCTAACCCCTCTCTTTCTGATCTCCTGATGTCCTACAGCGCAGCAGTGCTGTGATTACAAACAGCCATCGAGAAACAGCACTATTTAAACAGCAGAGAGACGGTATAAAGTATTGATACCCCAACACAGGCAGAGAAAGAGCTCATAATGAAGTTTGTGTCCTCTGAGGGAAACCAATTGAAGCCGGTAAGAGATATAGTGTATTCACCGTGATGCTTCATTTCAGAGAAGAAATATACCCCTCGTGATATTACATTATTATGCTGTTAAACTGAGTGGCTCTCCATCAGGCAGCCGCAGAAAAAGGGCCAAAAAAGCCTTTAAGATCCATAAAAACACAACATGATATGATTCAGGTATGATAGAGGAACAGAAATAGGACAAAACGCTGTTCTGAGTCAACATTCCCACACGCACAGCAGTCACGCTATAGCGGTGTTCGTGTCAAGGCCTTGCATTAATACAGAGATAATGGATTATTGATTTGTAAATACAAATGCCTTTTATGAAATGTTGGAGGGTAGTGGTTAGAAATGGATACTTTTTCAGCGAATTTAGCATTATGGCGTCGACTTCCCAATCAGCAGACTGCCCTTCATTGAGAGCCGATCTATGGCCGAGTGGAATGAAAAGTCAACTGGCTATAGAAACGCTTTCTCAAATGTGAATTCAACGGTGCCGGAGGTCTTTGGTCTCATATCATCTGTGTGAGCATATGTCGCTAACCCTTCTCCATTTTCCATTACGAGCATGGCAAGTGTACTTTACCCAGGTGAGTGTAACGTGCCTGCAGCACCTAGATGGGTGGCGTGACACAGAGAAATATCGAATTGCATATTTCAAGACAGATTGTTTGTTCATAAAGATTGAGGGGGGAAATCTCAAAGTCATTTCTTTAATATGCTGTTATTGACTGCTTTGATCAATCTTGTGTCAGCAGCGAGCAAGTAAGTGAGCTTAATTAAATACAAATCGATAATTCCTTAACAAATAGCGCATGGACTGGAGAAAACAGAGGCAGCCGAATTAATAGGGGGAGCGTTTATGTAGCTAAACGTTTGGGAAACTTCATCAAGAATTCAGCTCTCCGTCTTTTGCCGAACATTTATACATTATGCATGTCATTTAAATGCAATTAGAGGTCCTAATATGTTAATCTCTTTCATTTATTTGGCAAAGCTTTTTTTTTTGTAATTACATTGTTGTAAACAATGATAAAACTGTGTCCTCATGCGTGCAATTGGATAATTGGCTACTCGCAACACATTTAGTAGATTAGACTAAAACTATTACACAATCATATCTGGGAAACTGGCTGCAAGATGCCCACTGTGTCTTAATTTCCAGTCATGGGAAGCTGATGTAATGGAGAAACACATACTTATGGGTGATTTGTGATGTTGTGTGTGTGGGGGAGTTTACTTTTAGTCTCTTTTATTTGCACAGACAGGGAATCATGGAACTGACTAGATTCAAACCAGCATCTCCCAAAAGAGCACAGCAGCTCAACTGCTAGGCATTTGTCTGTGTTTTAAAAATCACATGGTAACTGTACAAACTGAAAATAGTAAAGGGCAGTTGATATGTTAAATTAACACTGGAGCAGAACTAAATTTGTATTACTTTACTCACATATCAAGGTATAACATACAAATCACTGTGAAAAAAAACAAAACAACAACAATATCCTATTATAAATAATGTAAATAATTCATAAAAATAGAAGCTTTATATACCAGAAATGCTACAATAAATGAATTAATAAATAATCAATCAATTAATCAATCAATCAAATCAAACACACTACTATTGGGATGGTGTATTGGTACCTTAGCTTTTACCTTAAAATCTACTAATAGCTACCATAATAACACAGGTATTACAATAGTTAATATAT
>CAIGQZ010032465.1:732243-753534 GCA_903798205.1 Danio tinwini | reverse complement strand
ATTCATGTTGTCCCAACACAAATTGATTAAGTTAACTTAACACTTTTAACAAATTTATGTGGATTGAACATTAAAAAATATAAGTTGTCCCAATGAAATCTCAAGAATTGTATTGTTTTAGATCATTTTAAATAAGCAGTTTGAACAAGCATAAAATAATATTTTTTTTGAGTGTGTGGACGCAAGAGGAAAATGTCTGAAAGAGATGTCTGGGTGCTAACCTATTTAAATGTGCACCTCAACTCTCCTGTTTCCACCAAAACTGTTCGTCGGGAGCACCACAGGGTCAATAATTAAGTCCGGGCTGCTTTGGTCACTTGTGCCAATACCAAATGTCAGTTTAAGTTGCGCCATAAGCCAAAATCATGGGCTGTGGACAATGTGAAACATGTATTGTTTTCTGATGAGTCCACCTTCACTGTCTTTTCTCACATCCAGGAGAATTACGGTTTGGAGAAGCCCCAAAGAAGCGTACCACCAGGGGTGAAGAGTACTGAAAAATCATACTCAAGTAAAATACTTATTACTTGCACAAAAATGTAAGTTGTAGTGCAAGTGGAGTAAAAGTATCTGTTGTGAATATTACTCGAAGTATGAGTAAAAAATAGCCCTTTTAAAATGTCTCAAGAGTAGTATTATGCTGTGATGCGTTTACATGCAATTTGTGCAGAAATGTGTTAACGTAACATTCTGTTCTGTAGTGCATTTAGTTTCGTTTGAGGCCATTTGGCGATACCAGTCATTATACAGTCAGCATCATTCATCTTCTTATCAGTGACATGCATCTAAACAGTCTCTCGGTCTTTTTGTGTAAAGATTTTGGACATCTTCATGGATACTTTTAATGCTTTCCAGCGGTTTGCTGGATTTATAAAGCATGCATGTCTTAAGTTTTTTTTGTTTGATGCGATTTAGTTTCTTTGTGCGATTTGATTGGACAAGAATCACAGGACTGATTATTTTACTTTAGCCAATCCCCATACACAAGAAAAATAAAATAGTGACTGCAGGTTGAAAGAAAGTAGTAGAGTAAACATACCAAGGGAAAGTAAAAGTACACATTTTAAAAACAACTTAGTAAATTACAATTCCTGAAAAAAACTACTCAATTACAGTCATTTGAGTATTTGTAATTTGTTACTTTACACCACTGCATAACACCCAGATGGTTGCATGCCCAGAGTGAAGCATGGGGATGGATCAGTAAGGATTTGGGCTGCAATATCATGGCATTCTCTAGGCCCAATACTTAGATGGGTGCATCAATACAAAAGACTACCGAACCATTCTGGAAGACCATGTGCACCCTAATGGATCAAAAATTGTATCTTGAAGGTGGTGCCTAAATAATATTGAACCACTTTAGGGTGTTTTGGAGGAGCGAGTCAGGAAATATTTTCCTCCACCAGCATCACATAGTGACCTGGCCACTATTCTGCAAGAAGAATTGCTCAAAATCCGTCTGGCAGTGTGCAGGACTTGTATCAAGACAACGTTGATGCTGTATTGGCCACAAAAGGAGGCCCTACACCATACTAATGAATTATTGTGGTCTAAAACCAGATGTTTTAGTTTCATTGTCCAACCCCTGTATACATATAAATACTATAAGTGCCCTACTATATGTACTGAGCTATTTTTTATAATTTAAAAAGTTGTCTTAAATGTGCAAAAAAAAGTCAAACCAATGCCATAAATAGTGCTGCCATACACAAACAAGGATCTGCTGCAATGAGACACATTTGTATAATAAATAAATTATAATGAGCAACATTGTTTGTGACTATGATGCAAAAAAAAAAACAGGCATATGTGAACATGTTATTTGGTCACATCTTGTCATCTTGATTTTACTTTATAGCAGGCTGACACGTCTTTCCTGAGCTCTCAATTGGCTTGTTTGGTGGAAAACAATGATTGCAAGGCAGTGTTTAAACTTACTTAAATCAACCTTATTGTCACACCAGATTTATTTTTGAATTAACCAAGCCTGCCAAGTATGAACATAATCTAAATTACTGAAATTCCAAACAAAACAACATGTACACAGTCATAATGTATGTCACTGACAAAAAAATAAACAAAATTATTTAAATAAAATATAATCATCATAGTGTAAACACAACCTAAAACTGTTTGGTTCATTTTCACAGGAAAATATTTCTAAACAAACCAACATTACTCTCATGTAAGTATGCAACTATCAACCCATTAGTCAAATGATTTCCCTCATATCAGTCATTCATCAGAATGGATAAATAACAGCTCTGTTTTTTGTTTTTGCTGTCATTATATTATTTTTATCATTTTGTGCAAGAATTAAGTCTTCATCAATATTTTATCTGTTTAAGACAGTTGCTTTGAAATATGCTCTTCAATTAAATTCCACATAATCTTTGCTCCAGGTTAAGCCACGATTAATTTTGAGAAGCATAAGCAAAGCAAACACCTCTATTTTTCATGCAATGGGAAAAAGTAAGACCTCTACGTATACTAAGTAAGCCAAAACCCATTGGTTCAGACAATCTCAGACTCAACGTTTAGTGCAGATCAGAGCATGTTCCCCAAGTTTACGTGTGCCCAAATGAACCAAGGTAAGGGAAAGAAACAATGGCCATTTCTCAATATGCCTTCAAGCGATGTTGTGATCTCATGCTAAATCATCATCAATTGCTAATTCCAATAAATAAGAACACAAATTAAATACAGTTAAATTTCAATATTCAAACAGTTAGCACTACTCTATTCACCATTATTTACAGTTCAGATATATGACTTGTTTATCTCAGGAGTTTCCTGCTGCATGAAATGATATAGTGAAAGTAAACATTCAGTTGTAAATACATGTAAGAGTGTTTATTTGCTTAAATTCAGATCAGTTTCTTTAGCATAGCACGGCATATCTTTGTTGACAAGACCCTGTGGCATGTAATATTTATTTTATATATCGTATTATTACTTATTATTAGACTTATAATTGTATCACATTTTCTTTATTTATTTCTGTTAAAGCTGTTATCCATTATACATTATACATTATATTAAAATGTATAATAACCGATAAATTGCATTGAGTGTATGCATGTTCAGACTTAAGGTAATTTTAAGGTAATTCCATTTCCAAAGGATCATTCATTCATTCATTCATTCATTCATTCATTCATTCATTTTCTTTTCGGCTTATTAATCCCCTTATTAATCTGGGGTCGCCACAGCGGAATGAACCGCCAACTTATCCAGCATATGTTTTACTCAGTGGATTCCCTTCCAGCTGCAACCCATCTCTGGGAAACATCCATACACACATATTCACACTCATACATTACAGACAATTTAGCTTACCTAATTCACCAGTACCGCATGTTTTTGGACTTGTTGGGGAAACCCGAGCACCCCGTGGAAACCCACGCGTAAGCAGGGAGAACATGCAACTCCACACAGAAATGCCAACTGACCCAGCCGACGCTCGAAGAGGGTAAGAGGGTTGTGCTTATCCTCTTAATGAGTTATGGGTGTGTTTTAAGCATAACATGCATTAAACCAATCAGAGTCTCATCTCCCATTCCCTTTAAGAGTCAGTTGCATCACGTTATGGTGCATTTGCTATTTACATGACGGAATTTTTAAGTTGAAAAACTGAACGCTTCCCTAGCAAGAAAACAGTTAAACAGACCATCTGCGTGAGGATAAAGAATAAGCCACCTCCTTCTATTTTTATGAATTATTTACATTATTTATAATAGGATATTGTTGTTGTTTTGTTTTTTTTTCACAGTGATTTGTATGTTATAAGCCACCTAAAGAATAAGCCAGAATTTTACTTTACTTGTTTACCATTGTAGATAAGGAAATGGTGTTGTACGCATTCCACTAAAAACATCAATTGAATTTTGTTTGTTAAGCGCAAAATTAGTTTCAAAACTATTTCTAAATTCATCTCTAATTTCCAGCAAACTAATAAATGAACAATAATAATGAAGTGTGGTCAAACATCTGAGTTATATCCAAAAACAAGTCCTGTTCTTATGCCCCATATAGGGATGCATACACATCCAAAACTTGATCAAACAAATCTAAACTTGTTTTTATTAAAACAAATATAATTGGTTTTACCAAACAGTGTTTGGTGTTTAGACCAAACACGTCTATTACCTTATTGCGCCGGGTGCATGATAGGGCCCACAGTGTTGCATAGGTTTAGTTTGCATGTCCTCTTGACCACACACACAAAGCCGCATTGCCTGGTCCTCCCTCTGTAGGGCCCATGATTATGCTGATCAGAACAGCCACGGCCCTCGAACAACATCACTCTAATGAAAGCTCGCTAATCCTTAATGAGTCGCTATGTCTTGTGATAAATTTCATAATTATTCAACCCAGCGCGACGGGAGACGAAAATTCATCAGTCAAAGCAAATTAGCCCGGCTCCATTATAGTGCAGCGTCTTGTAGAGACGTTCACTTTATTAGGCCTCTACAGCCATCGCAGTAATTGGGAGCATATTTCACTTGGCTGTAGCCCCACTTCATTCAAGGACTGCTTTTATCCTTTTATTTACACGGACTCCCTTTCTAAAAATGTTTTGCAGCTCATACCTGAGAAAATCAGAGTATTTCACAGCTTTTGAGAAGAGAATAAATGACCAAAGCTTAAAGATCAGCAGGGCTACCTGGGTTTCAAGCTTTGGATATTACATTTTGGTTATGTTTTCATCGTTTTTTTTTTCTTTTTTTTTTTCTTTTTAAGACAGGCACAAAAAATCCTCAAGCAACTAGAAGGTACACATTTAAGACAAGAAGATAAAGTTATGTTTCTTTAATGTTTTGAATGTTTAAGTAAAAATTTTATTCCAATAATAAAATTCTAATGAAAAAAAACAAGAATACAAGTTTCATTAATATATTTTTATTTATCTTATGTTTTGTTTCTTTCAATCAATCAGTACAACCAAGAACAAGATTTTATAAATTTTGTTTATTTTATAAAATTGACACGTTGGAATTACAGTATAAGGTTCTTTCTGCATTTTAAGTGATTTTGAGATATTAGGCTTCAAAGTTTTTGCATTGCATATAGCAAACAATATGTATGCAACAGTTCTCTTTCATACATGAACATGACAGAGACCCAAAATGTATTCTAAATGTAAATGATCAAAAGTCTCTCCAATTTGTAAACTGTGGTTAAAAAAACAAACAAAAAAAAAAAACAGCGCAAATGCAGATAGAAACTTCTATTTCTAAAATGTAATTTCCACTTGGAATTATAAGGTTCTATCTGGCAGATCATTAATTGAAGCATTACTTATCAAGAAATACAATCAGTCTGTTTATTAAGTTAATTACAAAAATAAAAATTGGTGCTGTCACAATGTGTTGATGTTTGAGAAAGTAAATTTTTTGCTTTATGTGACATTTATTTAATGTTTTAGGAATATTTTTTTTTCTAGTTCAAATTAAACATACAAAGCTGTGCTAAATATTTTATCCAGTGCAGCTGAAATGATAATATGTAATTAATATGGTAATATTTATTGAATTATATTCTTTATTTTCTTTATTATTCTTTAAATATTTTACACTTAATATGTTACATTTTTAATAATATATTACATTTCTTTTTCAACTATGTAATATGTAATATTTCATCTCATTGTCAAAAATACTTCTAAATCATCCCATTTACAAACTTTTTCAGTTTTAGGTTTCTTCTCAATTTTGAGAAGAAATAATGTTGTTTCTTTCAGGTCTTTCCCGCTGTCAACAGAGCAGTCCGCCGGAATGACAAAGAAAGCTGATCCTGATTGGTCCTTGTGCGTGCATCCGAAATGCTGATTGGCTCACAGAAAGAACCTTATTGAGCCAAGCTAGAGTTTGACTTTGTAGAATAAAACCTTTTTTTTGTTTTTTAATAGTCTTAAAATGTTGACAACTTATAAAAACACATCCCATAATGTAAATAAGTTGTCATTTAATAAGATTATGTGAATAACTCAATTTTGACAAAAATGTCAGATAGAACCCTATAATTCTAAGGTGATGAATTATGTAAAGAAAAATGACAAGAAAGAAAGAAAGAAAGAAAGAAAGTTTATCAGTTTACTTGAGGTTTTCTAATTAATGTATGTGTGGGTATACAGTAAATAAATACAATTTTTCCCCCTAGAACAGGGGTCATCAATCTCGTTCCTGGATGTCTGGTGCCCTGCAGGGTTTAGCTCCAACTTGCCTTAACACACCTGCCTGGGTGTTTCAAGTATACCTAGTAAGACCTCGATTAGCTTGTTCAGGTGTGTTTAATTAGGGCTGGAGCTAAAATCTGCAGAACACCAGGAACAAGTTTGGTGATCCCTGCCCTAGAACATGTTTTGAAGGTTCAACTGAGCAAAAGAAACATATCCAATAATAATCATTTTAAATTAATATTGAAAGTTCACTGAGACCCAAGAATAAGCTATAATTCAATCTCAACAGTCAAAATCAAGCTCAACACAACATTAATATAACACGAATATGCTCAAAGCATCAAGTCACACGTATAGGGTATATGAAGAAGCATGCAGAAGGACTTTACATTTTTCAGTAACCTGGGTCAGGCGCTTCTGGTGAACAGTATGCTGTCACAAAATCACTGTGTTTAAGGTCTGTTTTTTTTTTAAATCAACGACTTCTCTTCACTGCTTGGTTGATATATGATATAAAGTGGGTCTCAGAATGTACAAGAAACACTGCATTAAATGACATGTTTCCACGCCATGTCTTTAAAATATTAACATTTATTTTACCCCAGCATTTTCAATTGAGTTTTTGTGCTAGCCTGCTGATCCTGACTGGCGTGTGCATGTAAACGGCTTTTCATCTCGTTGTACGCTTGAACAACTAAAGTCTATTTAACTGGTTATATTTTAATTACATTACAACATCGATGCTGTAAAAGGAACCGTATAAAATTATAAAAGGCACATTAACCGTTCACCCAAAGTTTATCGATATGAGAAGAAACACTAGCTGTGCTTAAACCCCATTGTCCATGGCTATACTCTAGCTTCTCATGTAAGACATCTTCAACAGGCCTCACCTCTCATCCGCTCTAATTACCATTCTTTCTGTCATTAGGAGCTTCTACCTCAGGAAAAGATGAGAAAATGTGATTTCCCAAGTTCTCTAATGCTGATTAAAATGAGGACAGTATGAAAGGGTGTATTGTCTCATTGTGAGTGTGTGTGGGTGAGGGGGTGTCTGTAGATCAGTGGCTGCAACAGGAGGGATAATTTCGGCAGGATGATGGACATTCGGGCGCCCCTCACACACACCAGCCTTGTTTGTTCCTCAACTGCCTAAGGCTGTCTCTGTGTGTGTGTGTGTGTGTGTGTGTGTGTGTGTGTGTGTGTGTGTGTCCAGCAGGATTCCCTTTAACGCTCATCCACATAACCTGAAGACACATCTAACCAACACAACTGGACTTGCTGAGTCACTCACACGTTACACCATAAATCACAAGAATAAATCAAGTAAAAGAAAAAAAAATGCAGTTTTGCCCATTCAGACCCTCACCACCCACCCCTAGTTGAAGGCTAAATTATTTGCCCCGCCCCCGATGAATTTTTTTTCTTTTTCAAATATTTTATGTGTCATTTAACAGAGCAAGTAAAATTTCACAGAATTTCCTATGATGTTTTTTTCTTCTGGAAAATTAATTGTTTCTTTGGCTGGAATAATTTTATTTGTGTGATTGTCCACTTTACTTGCCTAGTTGAACTAATTATGTTAATTGTACTTTAATCTGAATACTAGTATCTTGCAAAATAACTTGTGTACTGTCAAATATTATGCACTGCCATTATGAAGAGAAAAAAAAAACTATGTAGTAATTAGAAATTAGTTATTAAAGCTCTTCTGTTTAAATTGTTATTCTCTGTTAAACAGCACTTGAACATTAAAAGTACAAATAAAAGAACATTTTAACAGGAAATATATACAGTAATATAAGTTAAACATTAACATGTATAAAGTAAAAACATTATAACATTTGTAAAAGCAATAAATGTCAAACATAAAACAAATAATTATGCTAGTTATATTTGTTCACGCTCATTAAGGCTGCATTTAGTCTTCATTATAGCAATATCATTCAGAAATCATTCATTCATTCATTTTTATTTGGCTTAGTCCCTTATTTTTCAGGGTTCGCCTCAGCGGTAAGAACCACCAACTATTCCAGCATATGTTTTACATAGCTAATGGCCTTCCAGCCTCAACCCAGTACTGGGAAGCACTCTCGCATTCACATACACACTCATAAGTCTTTCCACTGCATACGACAAACGACAAGCAACAGACCGGAAGTCATTCATTTCCAATGATTATATATTTCCGTATGCAAAAAATTTAGATCCGATTTGAGCTGCAGACACAATGAAATATGTGAATCCCGCCTTCCACCCCTGCTCCTCTTCCTTTCCTAGATGGGTGGCACAGTGGCCCAGTGGTTAGCACTTTTGCCTTACAGCAAGAATGCACAGGTTCTAGTCCTTACTAAGCCAGCCGACATTTCTGTGCAGAGTTTACACGTTCTCCCCGTGCTCACGTGAGTTTCCTTCCACCGTCCAAAAACATGCAACTTAAGTTAATTTGACTAATCCAAATTGGCAGCATAGACATGCTCCTAGTAAGTAGTTATCTCTTTAGAGCAATCACTATCTGTTCATTAGCTACTACAGCAGGGGAGTTCTCAAGATCTACCTGAGCTCAAACTCCCGTCTCACCTTGCAAATGGGAGGGAGCCCAAGGCTCGAGGATCTTATGAGCTCAGGGCTCTTTCCCAGGACAGAATGCCAAACAAGCTTTATAATCAATCATCAGCTAAGTGTGAACTCTTGAAAACAGTAAACCGTCATTCAGACTTTTCAAACTTATTTTCAAAATAAGTAAGAAAAATAACATTGTTTGGGTCTTTAGGATCCAGTGTTATTTTAAGGCACCATTTACACTAATATGTTTTAGTTTTAAAATGCATAAGTTTTGCTACAGTTACGCCTTCCGTCCACACTACCCCAGAGTTTTCGAGCCCTGAAAACTGAGCTTTTTGAGAACACTGAAGAGGCTGTCTTTGTTTGAAAACACTGCTGCTCCATGTCAGTGTGGATGGGGAAAACTAAGACATATGAAACGTAGGCGGAGCTGCAGACATTCACCTACTCGATTGGGGCTTTTTCTCAACATTAAGTGCACAAAATTCCTTTTTCTTGAGTTCAGACTTTTTTTGTTTGATATGGAAAACAAACTCTCGAGAATAGGTCAGGTAAAAACAGTGTACTGTATAACATCATTCGCATCACAATAGCTACGTTGTTTCACTGTCTTAACAATAAAATTAAAACATGAAATAAAAAACAGTCAATTTTTTTATGAGCATCTTCTTCACTGTATACAAATTTATAACAAAATGGAGCCTTATACATAACTGTCCCCTGCTGAAAAATTTAGCTTAAACCAGCCTAAGATGGTTGGCTGGATTTAGCTGGTTGACCAGCCTGGTTTTAGAGGTGTTTTCGCAATTTCCAGGCTGGTTTCCAGCCATTTCCAGCCTGGTCTTAGCTGGTCAGGCTGGGAGTTGACCAACTAAAAACAAGCTTGACCAGCCAAAACAAGCTATGTCTAGCTTAAACGAAATGCCCAAAATCCCTCTAAAACCAGGCTGGTCGACCAGCTAAAACCAGCTAACTAGCTTAGGCTGGTTTAAGCTGTTTTTTTAGCAGGGCTTCCTTTCATTTACTTTGGAAAATATGAAACACACTGTCTCCTTTGCTAAATATATGTTTTAATAATCAATAATTGCCATTATAAAAGTATAACATACAATAATTGCATACAATGTAGGAATATAAAAGGCAAGCAATCGGTCAAATGTACAGAATCAGTGTGGTTACATAAATTAATATATTAACTTGTCTTTGTGCTCAGCCAAAACGCGTTACCTGAGAACAAGTAATCATGTAATGGTAGATTCAAAAGACCATTAGATAGAGACAAGATTAATTAAATATTACGTTTAACAACTATAGTGAGATGAAATCCAGTGGAAGATCCTTGATGAACCATCCAACGTGCACTGCTCTCACTTGGGGAGGTGCGCTCAAAGCACCTGCTGAATGCCTGGAGCTCAGACGTGCGCATACACTGCAGCGCATGCCAGAGTGTGTGTGCAGTCACGTGATGTGCATTTTCAGCAGTGTAGTGTGGACGGAGATCTTTTCAGAAACGCTATAGGTGAAACGCCAGTGTGGACATTTAAAAATGTTTTAAAATGAAAATGTATCAGTGTAAACAAGGCCTAAGTGTTAATTTAGCACTTGTAATGTAAAAAAAAAAGGCCCAACCCTACTTGTGGTAATTGTGAATTGTGAATACAGACTTTGGCATTTCCTATTGATTAAAGCAACCAAGATGGTGTGCATTGATATGGATCCACTAGTGAGTCCATTAGTTAGTTCTCAATTGATCTGTTAAGCTTAAGTCGTATGACAGATGATTTGTGTGTTTTCTTATCAAGTAAAAAACATACAATTATAAAATCAAGGTAGTGCATATGCTTTTTGGAATATTTCACAAGGCACATACAAGGATAGAAACAAAGCAGTTTTATATTATAGCTTTGAGATGTGATAAATTTTGTCTGCACTTTTTTGTGGTTTCATTATGAAATATTAAATAAATATTTAAAAATTTTAGTTCAGAAGAGTTGGATTTGAAAGGATTTGGAGTGTTTGGTGTGTGTGTATTTGTGTGTGAAATCCCTTCAGTCAGACCGTATCATTTGACCAGGCTAATCTCCTCTTCTTACAGCTCATTACAACTATGTTTGTCCAAAACAATGGCCTAAAGTAATGAAAAAAGCCGCTGTGAGGCTGAGCTGATTGGAAGGTAATAAAAAGTGAAAAAGGACAAAGTGAAAAGGCAATGCACACACTCGCTCTCACAAACACAGCCTGAAAATAGCATCCTTATCGTCCCTGTTTCATTTAGATTTGATTACTGTCGGATTATAATGCAATCACAACACTGTTTGAGAGGTAGCTATGGGAACGGCATATCTCGCTGCAGATCTTAATTTAGGTTTGAACACTCCAGATCACTTAGATACAAGAGACGAGGGGGATGGACAGAAAGGAACAAGGGCGCGAGAGGAGGTGAGAGGTACACTAGGAATGAGACATGTTGGGGGGGGGCATGGAGACATGGAGACAGGCGCTTTCTTGTTCTTTCGGTTGTATTTCATATGCCATTCAATTTGTCTTTCAGGAGCAAAATCAATTTCTGATGACAATCCTGTGTGCTGCACTCAAAGGCCCAGAGTTCCTGAGTCCTGGGAAAGTTGCTGTTGGAGACGGTGGCTAATCTCGGCAGAATGAATCATTCACACTCTTATTTGGACATCTGTGTTAACATTTTCCCTCCCCTCCCTCATAAACTCTCCCCGACTGGCAATGGTTTCATTACAAGTTTTTGCAGGTGCTTGAAAGTTTGGTGGGACAGGAATATGATGACGCTAACTGGCCTGAATTTCCTCATGCAGTCTCTATGTCAACAGACTTAATTAAAGAAATTGTAGTCTCACATCTTTTTTATATGTGTATAATATGTTATGCAGTTGGAGGAAAAATTATCAGTCTATGTATATTAGAAATATTCAATATTTCCCAAGTGATGTTTAACAGAGCAAAGAAGTTTTCACAGTTTACTATAACAGTTTTTATTCTGGAGAAAGTCTTATTTTTTATGGTTTAGCAGGTCAATATTTTAAGTCATGCGACGGCACGGTGGCTCAGTGGTTAGCACTGTCATCTCACAGCAAAAAGGTCACCGGTTCAACTCTCGGCTGGGCCAGTTGTTGTTTCGGTGTGGAGTTTGCATGTTCTCTCCATGTTGGCGTGGGTTTCCTCCAGGTGCTCTGGTTTCCCCTACAGTCCAAAGACATGCGCTATAGGTGAATTAGCTAAAATGAGCTAAATTGTCCATAGTGTATGAGTGTGAATGTGAGAGTGTATGGGTGTTTCCCAGTGGTGGGTTCGTGCTGGAAGGGCATCCACTGCATAAAACATATGCTGATATAGTTGGCAATTCATTCTGCTGTGGCGACCTCTGAAATGCAGGCTAAGCCGAAGGAAAATGAATGAATGAATTATAAGCCACCTTACCTCACCAAGAATTACAATACAACAAACCACTGTTGTCCACTGACTTGTCTAATTAACCCTGGGGTACCCAAACTTTTAGCTATAAAGGGCCAAAAAGCAAAGCGCTTTTTAAAGCCCTATAACGGGCTGTGGGCCGAATATATACCTTTCATTAATTTTCTTTTCAGCTTAATCCCTTTATTAATCTGGGGTCACCACAGCAGAATGAACCGCCAACTTATCCAGCATATGTTTTACGCAGCGGATGCCCTTCCAGCCGTAACCCATCACTGGGAAACATCCACACTCATTCACACACACTCGCACACTACGGCCAATTTAGCATACCCAGTTCACCTGTACCGCATGTGTTTGGACTGTGGGCGAAACCAGAGCATCTGGAGGAAACCCACATGCAAACTCCACACAGAAACCCCAACTGACCCAGCCGAGGCTTGAACCAGCGACCGTCTTTCTGTGAGGCAAATGTGCTACCCACTGCGCCACTGTGTCACCCCCAAATATATACCAAATTGTATATATTAAATTTTCCATGGGTAATTTTCTAATTTATTCGGTGATATTTAAAAATAACTAAACATACTGAATAATGATTTTTAACATTTATTATTACAATTATATTATTACAATCCCATTTATAACACAAGTTTAATGCTGAAAACACTAGTTAATCCTACTTTAATTTGCTCGCAGATGTCTTGTGCATCTGTCAAGTGACAGTATTTACATTTTAACAGTGTGATTCATTTATAGTATTTAGTTGAATCATGTAATTCAATAAAATAAAGAAACAAAGGGTATGTTAAATTCAAAATGACGATCACTGTCAAAGGCATCCGCCCCAACCACCTCCCCATCATTCTCCCTCTCTTTTCAGATGGCATAGCAGGCCAAATCAAAGGTTTAACTTTGGCCCATGGGCACTACTTTAGGCATCTCTGAATTAACCAAACTTGACTAGATAACCTAATTAACCTAGTTAAGACTTTAAATTGTACTTTAAGATGAATAATAGCATCTTACAAAATAACTAGAAAAATAATATTTACTGTCATCATGGCAAAAGAAATCAGATATTAGAAATCACTTATTAAAACGATTGTTTAAAAACATGCTTAAAAAACTTCTCTCTGTTAAAGAGCGCTTAGGAAATATTTTAAAAGTAATTCAATTTAATACTGTTGACTGTACAGTACATAAATCGTGATTATAGAATCTAATTTGAATGCCAGTTTTTAATAGCGAATGCATTCATGCCCATATAGTGCTGTCGTCATGGTGATGGTGAACTTGACCGTGGCAAAGCAAAGACACTGCAAACAGTGTGCACAACAACAATGACTTGAAAGCACCGAATGTCAGATCAATGGGAAGTTAATTAATGAAGTTAGCAGAACTGCCAGATGCTCTTGATTCCTATGGAGCACATGCTCTTCGCATTGCTGCAAGACAAAGAGAGGCTTCTTTTCATGATTCTCTATGGCTTGCAGTTCATTTAATCTTATATTTGTATTCATTTCAAAACTAAAAGGGAAAAACGAATGCATCAACCAGTAGGAAAAGGTGTCGTAGCTATAAATAAAGATTAAAAGTGACTGATTCTTAAAAGGTTAGTTTAGTAGAAAATAAAAAATCTACCTCATGTTTTTCCCAAACTATAATGTTCTTGTTTATCTTTAAAACACATTCAAAAATGTATAATGAAACCTGACAGATTTTATATCTATATTTAAAAGTTTGATTTAAAAGCAAGCTTCTTTATTAATCAAAAATTTGAATGGAAAACCATAAGTTGTTGTTGCTGCCATTGTTGTTCATTCTACTCTAGTGAATTAATATAATGAATATTATGATCACCTGACACTCTACATCCAACAAAAGGCTGTATAAAGTGGCAAGAGGTTTTAGACCATTTAAATCTAGATTATTAAAAAGAATCAAGTTCACATCAAGAGTGTAGCAGGTTTAATGTAGGTACTCTGAATGTCTGCCAAAACAATGCCAACCCAACGAGGTATGCCCTCTTCAGTAACAGAGACAGTTTTCTGCAGTATTTGTCACCTATATGCTTGCAGCTGATCTTTCATGTCTTATAGGTTGTGAGGTGGAGACACTGTGAATCAAACATCCCACAGTTAGACTGAACTCTTGGGAATTTAGAGGGCATCGCACTTCTCAAACCATTTTTCTGAACAATGATTGCAGTATCCTGCACAAAGACCACACTTCCACCCCAAAACACCATTGTCATGAAGGGGTGTAACTGCCACAATGTTTAGGTACTGTGGGTGCACTGTAAAAATATCTGTAAATTAGCAGTTTTCCATATTTTGTAATTCATGTTTTTATTTAATTTTCCTGCCATTTATTTATGCTTTTGAATTACATTATGGGACCTTGATCTTTCTTCAAACAACTTTTAACCTTTAAAAGGTTACTTTTACGAACATTTTTAATAGTTTAAAGTGTTATTGTCTGCGTTGGTGTTGTATATTATGGTACAAAAACCTTGTCATAAACTGCCAGTACTGTCTATTTGTTATTTCTTTAACATCATATTATTTTAAAATGTCGATAAAAGTCACTTTGCTAAACTGTAGAGTGAAGTGAAAACACTTGTGAATCACAAAATATGGAAACTGTTCATTAACAGACATTGTTTACAGGATGTACACTGTAAACTTTAATAAGTTGAGACTACTCAAATGATTTGAGAAAATTCATGATTCCCTCAGTCCATTTGAGTAATGGGAAATCAACAACTCAATTAATTGAGTTGACAAAATGTGGTCTCTTCATTAAATTACCTTAAATGTTTAATTACAGATAACATAAATGTTTAAATATAGATAACTTAAATGTTTATGTACAAATAACTTTAAAAGGCTAATAGATTAAACCTTCAAAATTTTCAGATTTTATATTATTTACTTGCTTACTTACTCCCAGTGCCGTTTATATTTATATTTAGCTGCACCACATTGGTGCATCTAATTTTTATAAGGTGGATCATTAGCCCAATGCTCAACCCCCAACCTGATGGACCAGGACATACACGCATACACTATGGACAATTTAGCTTACCTAATTCACCTATGGTGCATGTCTTTGGACTTGTGGGGGAAACCGGAGCATCTGGAGGAAACCCATGCCAACATGGGGAGAACATGCAAACTCTGCACAGAAATTCCAACTGACCAAGCCGCGACTTAAACCAGTGATCTTCATCAAAATTCAGCATAACAAGCTAAAACAAAACCACCTTGTGTCATATAACATATATCGACCAATCGGCACAGTTGTCAAGGCAGAATTTCAAGCGCAATCTATTAATTTACACAGAGACATGGTGAATCATTTAAAGAAATAAAAATTCAGAGAACTTTGAATAATATTTAAAAGTTTTCTGCCTAATGAGTAAGTTAAAGACACCTGTTTAAGCTTTGATGTCAAAACTTGGTATTTTAAGTAATGTCAAGTTATAACTTAATATCTTTAGTAATGACAACAGCGGGGTTTACAGCGTAGGATGTGTTAAATTTACATCTGCATGAATGACTGGACACAAGGTTACAAAGCAGAACTCTGTTCACACTTATTTGTTTGTTGTGTTATATTTTTACGAACTGAATTAAATCAGTTATAATCAGAATTAATCAGAATGATTTGACTCTTTTATGTTTGATTTGTTTTAAATTTTGGCAATCTTTAAAAAAAAACATTAATTCCAACCAATTAGTACAGGCCAAAACATGACAATAATTGATCATTTCCAGCAGTAATCAGTAAAATTCTCAGGAAGGGACGAACAGGGATGAACAGGCTCACATGATCCCATCCACATCAATGGGATGGCTGTCGAGCCTGTCTCATCCTTCAAGTTCCTGGGGACCCATATCTCAAAGGACCTTTCCTGGACCACCAACACCTCCAGCCTGGTCAAGAAGGCTCACCAGCGCCTATTTTTCTTAAGGCAACTTAAGAAGAACCAGCTGCCACCAGCTGTCTTGGTGAACTTCTACCACTGCACAATAGAAAGCATCCTGACCAACTGTCACAGTCTGGTATAGAAGCTGCTCTGTTTGCGGAGCGTAAGGCACTGCAGCGGGTGGTGAAAACTGCCCAACGCATCACTGCGACCACACTGCCAGCCATAGAGGACATCCAGAGGAAACACTGTCTGCACAGAGCTCGCAGTATTCTTAAAGATTCCTCTCACCCTGCTCACAGACTGTTTTCTCTCCTGCCTTCTGGCAGGCGCTTCAGGCTCCCTCGGACAAAAACCAGTAGACTAAGGAACAGCTTCTTCCCCAGAGCTGTCTCCCTTTTGAACTCTGCCCCCCACTGACTCTTCGCCCCCCTAATACATCCCCACTCTCCTCATAACTTATACTCCTCATAATCATTGCACTATTTAACGTTTGCACATTAAAAAAATTGCACATATTCATTGCACTGATTAATTTATTTGAACTGTACATACCCATTGCACATGTACATTTGTAATTATGTACACACCCACTGTACATATACAATTGTAATTGTTTATCTATCTACACACTTCTGATTATTAATAGCAACCTGTACATTTATCCATCTATTGTAAATCTCTGTTCATAGCTAACACAACCTGTATATAATGTTCATAGTACATCCATTTCTAAATATCACTATTGTTTTTCTATAACTGCACTTTATAACTTATACCTGTATCCTCCACTTGCTGCTATTGCACTCCTGGTTAGACCTAAACTGCATTTTGTTTCCTTGTACTTGTACATGTGTAATGACAATAAAGTTGAATCTAATCTAATCTAATCTAATCTAAAATATGCCAGCTTTGTTTGGTTTAGTGTCATTGTTTACATCTTCCTCTCTAATATGGCTGGCATGGAAATGCACAAAAATCCTTATTTAGTATGTCTATAAATAAATGTTTTAGATACATATACAGTGATTAGCACAGTTGCCTCACAGCAAGAAAGTTGCTGGTTCGAGTCCTGGCTGGGCCAGTTGGCATTTCTATGTGAAGTTAGCATGTTCTCCCAGTGTTCGCATGGGTTTCCTCCAGGTTCTCCGGTTTCCCCCACAGTCCAAAGACATGCCCTATAGGTAAATTGGGTAAACAAAATTGGCCTTAGTGTATGAGTCTGTGTGTGAATAAGAGTGTATGGGTGTTTCCCAACACTAGGTTGCGGCTTGAAGGGTATCTGTTGCATCCACTACATAAAACATAGTGCCAGAATAGTTGGTGGTTTATTCCACTGTGGCCTGATAAATAAGGGACTAAGCTGAAGGAAAATGAATGAATGTTTTTGTATTTTTTTTCCAATCTAATCTACCCAGCCCTTAATCCTGTACAGGTATGTGGATCATCACGTAGAAGATATTCAAGAACATTCGCTTCACCTATGATGATTAACGTTTTTCTAACAAGATTGACTTCTAAAATTCTCTCCCTCCATTGAAAGTTAATTTCACCAAAACTTTGAAGCTTCAAAAAGTTCAGAAAGAGTTCAGTTGATGAATGAGAACAAACCTCATTGTAACTCGCATGTCAAGTAGGTTGAGCTGCATTTAGTGAACGAAACCCAAATTAAATCTGTTCATCACCAAAAGCAAACTTGTCTCTTCAGAAGACTTGGATTACATCTTTATGAACTATTATGAAATATATAGTATAATATATAATAGTCTTTATGAACATTCTAAAGCATCAGCATTTTGGTGAGAGACATTACTCAGGTTTAATCTCTTTAAAGATGTAAATGAGTGAGCTGGAATGGGAGATATGGAAATATACTTAACATTTGCGATCTATGTCAAGGTTTTGGCAATGCCACATGTGAAATGTACAGAGACATTTCAATCAAGCCTACGCCAAAGAAAAGGACATTTAGAGAATAATGCTTCAATCTTTTTACAAAGCATTAGCTGTATTAAGGTTGATTAAGGCATATTGTATTTCATGCACAAAAGAGCCAGAGTCAGGTTCAATCATTTTTTATTGGCTCAGCTAGGAAAAATATTTTTTAACTTTCTTTTTTATTATTATTTGGCAAATGAACATTGTTCAAGGTTGAAAAACGACTTGTCAGAATTGAAAGGCACACAATTTGGACAAGCCCCCTATTTGCCATGGCTACCTGATTTGAAAAAGCCTGAACTGGCTTGATTAGACGCTGAAGTAATAGATCTGAAGTATCAGCTGGACTCATGATTAATAAAAGCGCATTGTACGAGGCAGCGACCCTCATGGCCGAAATCCTTTCTAGGTTCTTCCAGGCAGAAAGGGTTTAGACCTCATAATAGTCCTTTTAAAGGGCACGTAATTAACAAGGTCTAATGCCATTGTCATACTGTTAAGACTCAAAAGTTTGCACAGCAAGGAAGTTGGGTTTTAAAATAGACCGCTCAGTGAACATGGGCTCTGATTACAATTATGCGCTACACTTTGCTGATTTGAAATCAATGAGGCCAAATTTCACAGGGGCCCTGTCAAATGGTAGAAACGAGCATCCCAGATCCATTCCCCAATCAAAAGTTTTTGCTCTGTATAATTTCACGCAATCAGATTTCTCCACAGTCATCCAGTGCAATCAGGTAATCAGTGGGGCCCATTAACAAGACAAATGGGGTTTAAAAAGTGGGTGCACTCTGTTTGCAGGAACTTCCTGTGGAGAAGGCCCCCCTGCCTCTGCCATCTTTGATACGCTGCAGAATAGCTCTGTACTCACTGTAATTTAGGTTAAGAAAAGGAACTCACGATTTCACAAGATTTTAATAATTTAACATGGTATAGTTTAATGAAGCAATGATATTGACATGTAAAGGAATAGTTAAATTGGCGGAATATCAGCAGTGTGTTATTACGTAATCTAGTTGTGGCGTAAAGACACACTAAGCTTTAAATTATGCAGTACTACGTAAATATTTTGGTGTTGCAACACTGAAGTTTAAAAATGCAACTCTTTGTTTGAACAGAACGTTTGAAATGTATGAATAACACTATAAATAACAGCATAAGTACAATAATAACAGTATAAAAGAGAAAACAGCAAGGTTCGATTACATTGATGAGCTCATGATTGATAATGAAGAACCACAAGTTTCTTCTTCTTTCTCTACTCTCAGCTTTTTTTACTTATTTTTTTGCTTTTATTAGGTCCTTCCAAAACTCACATTTATTTCCAGTTTGTGAGAGTCAGGTTTAAAATTATTTCAAGGAGTGTTTCATTGTGTTTGTCAATTACATTAGAATTTTTACATGACTGCATTTCTCTTCCTATTCATTTTCTCTTCCTTGTGTGGGCTATTAGCTCATTTCAAGTTTAAAGCATTGATTCTTATAATTTCTTTATGTTTAGTTAACTTGCTGCACATTTCAGGTTATTTTTCCAATTAATAATCTGAAGGTTTCTAATTGGGTATTATGTCATTCAATGTGACTTTGGAGACCTTATGTTACCTTATGGAGAATTTACTAACTATGTTCTACATTAAAAGTTCTGTGTAATTGAATATATATATATATATATATATATATATATATATATATATGAGCAATATCAACTGAGTAGTAGTGCTATCTGTGTGTATATCTGCACTGGTGGGAGGCATGCGATGGCTCAAGGTCGCAGGCCGAGTGCCTTACTGCCCCCCACCCGTGCCGATATACAGCCATATCGCACTGCTATGAGTGTGATATTATGTTTATACAACAGTTCAATGCCATCATTGTGTGTATAAAAAATAAAATCAAATACAGAGACTTTCAAAAACCTTTTTGGACGAGGAACTACTTTCCTTCCGCATTTCATACACATCTGCAGCTGACGTCAGAACAGCAGAAACCATTGCTACTTCACCAGTCACCTTAAAGCTAGTATTTGAATGATTATTTAGCATGATGTCTAAAATGATGACAAAACAGGTAATTTTTGCTCACATTTTAAGATTATAAGGCTGAACGACATGAAATGTCATCAGTCTACAAATATTTTCAATTTCTCTGTCGGGATTTCAAAATAATTAACCAGGAAAAAGGCAGAGCAAACACTGCCAGTTTCTATGGTATAATTACAGCACTACAAAATACAAACGAGAGAGATCGACTCAGAATGTCACTTACCTGATTTATAATGATTTGTTCAGCTGTAGTTTGAAGTTTATCAAATGTTGTTTTCACCCATAAGCACTTGTTATTAGGTCTGTCGCCATCTTGTGGCAGAATGTCAACAGTCACTTTCTTTGATCTGCTAAGACAGACTGATGACGGCCGATGCATTGAATCCTATGCTCCGAAATTATAAATATATTAAAATAGATATCCTTAAAAATAAACTGCATATTTGCAATCTAAACAACTACATTCTCGACTAAAAAAGTGGAGTAATACACAGGGGTGAAGGGTGAAGAGGCTGTACCAGGACCGGTAGTTGCAGAATATCACACGGCTAACAGCCGATCAGATTCAAGAACAGACAGACAGAACAGAACTATTTTGTATATATATATATATATATATACAGTTAAAGTCAAAATTATTAGCCCCCCCTGAATTAGCCCCCTTGTTTATTTTTTCCCCCCAATTTCTGTTTAATGGACAGATTTTTTAACACATTTCTAAACATAATAGTATTAATAACTTATCTCTAATATAAGATATTTTATCTTTGCCATGATGACAGTAAATAATATTTTTACTAGATATTTTTCAAGACAGTTTTATACAGCTTAAAGTGACATTAAAGGCTTAACTAGGTTAACTAGACAGGTTAGGGTAATTAGGCAAGTTTTTGTATAATGATGGTTTGTTCTGTAGATAATTGCAAAAAAAAATGCTTAAAGGGGCTAATAATTTTGACCTTAAAATGGTTTAAAAAATTTAAAACTGCTTTTAATCTAGCCAAAATAAAACAAATAAGACTTTTTCAGAAAGAAAAAATATTATCAAACATACTGTGAAAATGTCCTTGCACTTTTAAACATCATTTGGGAAAGAAAAAAAAAATTAAAGGCGGACTAATAATTTTGACTTGAACTGTGTATATATATATATATATATATATACTATATATAAGAGAGAGTGAGAG
>CAIGQZ010032465.1:707965-726280 GCA_903798205.1 Danio tinwini | reverse complement strand
TTTATTTATTTATTTATTTATTTATTTATTTATTTATTTATTTATTTTTTATTTTATTTATTTTTTTTATTTTGCTGTGTGATGGAACTCAATGCCCTGCATGAAAGTTGCTGGCTAATTAAATGAATTGAATGAATGCAGAAAAGGAACCTCATTTTGCTAAAATAGATTTTGAACATTTGCATTCACTCTGCTTGTAGCTTTTTAAGAGGCAGAAAACATTCCACAAACTATGACACTTTCTCCTCCACCTTTCACTGATTTATTTACACACATTCTTGAAGCATTTGTAAATGTATGAGTAAATTCTGAGTAATTTGGATATAAAACAGACTGAAAACTCTCCTCTGAATTCACAAATGATGTGCCAACATCAGATTTCATAGTTAAATGTGTATGTTGATAAAATAAAAATTCCAATCGTTCAAAAATAGGGTGCACATGCAACCTTATTTCAATTAGCATAATCCCTGCCTATAAATTCCAACAACATAAACTACATGTCCAAGAACAAAGTGGAATTTTCTGTACTCCCTCAAAAGATTTGGTTCCAGTATCTTTCATGAATGCAAAAATGATTAATAGACCATGTCTGAACATATTTAGTAGTTGTACAAGTACTGTACAGGAGGCTTGTCTTAAACACTGAGACATTTTAAGTAAAGACAAATCCTTAATCTGTTCAGTGCTATACTGCTCAGCCACACCAGCTTCATTATTAAATCAACTGACTACTGAGATTCTTAGAATTATCCTGTCATCCTGTGACATCTGTCTTCCGTGGACAACAATGAATGAGTACTGACATTATAAAGATATAGGGTCCAATCATACACCCGATGCGATAAGGTGCAAGACGTGTTTGGCATGATTTGTTGCTATTTTCAGACCAGCGCAAGCCTAATTTTCACGTTTTGCACCACGTTGTAGCAAATCCATTTGTGCCAGTTGGACTCATGGGTGTTCCGTTCTAAAAGGAGGTGTGTTGGCGCGTTGCTATTCCGAAAAACTAAAACAGACCGCACCATTGACTATCTAAAAAGCACAGCACAGTTAGTCAGTTAGTCAGTTAGTTATGCTACATTGCTTAATACTCACAGGATGTACAGCAATACACAAATATCTTCACATATTAAAAAAATAAAGGATTTAAAATGTAACAAAAAATATAATTTTCTACACAGATATAAAAATCACTGCCTTCATGCCTTCGTCATGCCTCCATGCCGTTTTTTCTGTTCATTTATGACAATTTGCATTTGTATAATGTTATTATTATTAGCAGTATTATTTAGTATATGCATATTTATATTTGTTTTAATAAAAACAATTTAAAATTTGTCCTCCTGTCGGGTTTTGGAGACGTATGCTTCACTATATGGGACATAAGAATAAGATGTGTGTTTGAATATAACCAATATCCAATATACCAATATTTTTATTTGATTTTATATAATTGACTTCACCTCGTTATTATTGTTTATTCAGTTGCTGGAAATTAGAACTGAATAGAGTCTTGGCGCGTAGCAAATTAAATAAAATATGTAGGCTAATGGATGTCTTCAGTGGAGTGTGAATAACACTGTTTCCTTACTCCACGAAAGTGAAGGAGTAAAGAGTAAAAGTACAGAGAAAGAGAAAGTAAAGAGGCTGAATGGAGGAGGCTCGTTCTTTATCTTCATGCTACAGATGATCTGTTTAATTGTTTTTTTGCTAGTGACACATTCAGTTTTCCATTTACAAAGTCCACCATGTAAATAGCAAATGTGCCATGGCGCGACGCAACTGACGCTTAAAGGGAATGGGAGATTCTGATTGGTTTAATGCACGTTGTGCTCAAAACAAACTCATAACTCATTAAGAGAATAAGCGCAACCCTGTTAAATCACGCGCCAGGGCGCAAATCGTATTTTTCCGTGCCTTAATAGCAAAAGAGGATTCGGACTTGCCCTTAATGCTTTTGTGCCTAGATCGTTAAAATAGAGCCCATAGTGTTCAAGAAATCAAAGATTTGGAATAACCAGCATCTCTTGCTGAGGCTGAAAAAGTGTTTCACTAGTGAAGAGTATTATTTTTTTTCTGAAATGTCATTTTACATCTAACAAATAACTATTTACATTGTAATTTTGTTTAAGGGTTTACTATAGTAACCATTTTTTCAATGGATAGTGGAACAAACTAACTCACCTTCATTGCAGTGTGAGAAGAGCTTTTACATTTTTGGGGGGAGTTTTAGCCAGAAGTTTATTTATTTTATTTTATTTTTCTGGTTTAAACATTTCAAATTCTATCTACATTGTGCTTTTGCATTTCTGCTTCAGGGCACGTCTTCCTTCTCACAGAGTCTTCCTCTGATCACTCCTCTTGTGTCGACTTTTGGCTGTTTAGGAGACAAAGAAGTCTTGTGCTGCATTTCGTGCTGACAACCTCACTTGCTTCATTTTGAATCGGCTTAGAATTCAGTGACCTTTTCATTTTGGGCTGTTTTTGTGCGCATCCATCTCTTGGGATTATCTCTATACAGATTGTTTGTGCGCGTGTGTTTGTACGTACGTGTCGAGAGTGAAGAGGGATAGAAGAATTATTTTAGGCTGTTATCATTCTAATGGTATTGTAGGGGGGGTGCCTTAGTTCAAAACAAGATCAATGTGAATTAACGTCCCCTTGGAGATCTGAGGACAACGACAGAACCGGAATCATTTTGTCCTTTTCACATGTTTTCACTCAGAGGGAATGAAAAATTTTCTCTTTTCGTACATGGAAATGAAACAGGAGACAGTAGATAATCTCATAAATATGTGTTGCATTTCATGCCCAATTCTCAGGCTTATAGAGAGCGGGCAAGCGAGAGAGGAGGAGCAGAAACTGAGTTAGAGAGAGAAGCTCTTTGTTTCAGGCTTGGCTGACAGGAAGTGGTGGCAGAGGGACAGTCAGGGACACTCATCCCAGTGAATAAGGAATGCTGGAAGACACGGTATCCCTTTTTGATCAGACCTCGCTGATGGATCGGTTGGAGAAAGGCAAATAGGGATAAGACAGACCCCTGATGACAGCAGACCAATTTTGATGTCCTTTTAACTCTCATTGCGGTTTGTCTTGTTTGAGCTGACGTTTTTGAGCAGCATGGGAAAATGGCCTTTAACCCGAGTACAGAATTGGTGAAACAGAGAAATAAACAAGGCCACCTTTCACAGCATAGAATATTCACACAAGTTGAACAAGACATTACTGCTTTCAGAGGAGCTGATCGACTCTCAGAGGCTGGTGGTTTAACAAGATAAAGCTTTCATTAAGACTGCAGCACAGGGCAAAGGCGACTGTCTTGTTGCTGTGGTCGAAGAGTGAGTTTCCTTGTTTGTCTGCAGTCGTGGCTGTGATTAATGCTCCTGCTGTCCACTTTAAGCAAGGCCTTCGAATAAAAAAATAAATAAAACACTGAAAGAAATAGAGTAGGAAAAAAGACAGGAAAGGAAGAATTTATGTCCCTGTCAAATTTCCTTTTTTCCTCCCATTTCCGAAAGCACCAAGGTTCTGAAATGAGACGGCAGCTTTCTCTCTGTTTCGCGTGAAAGTAAAAAAATACAAGGACAGCAGGTTTTCACTGGAAAATGATTAATTCCAAAATGCTGAACCATGTGCAAAGTGTTACATTAGTGCAGCGTCCGGTTCCATATTGAATGTAACCCTAAACTCAAAGGCCCCGAGCCCTCCTCCATGTTTATAATGCATTAGTGGAACAAACTCTTCACTGTACTCTATTTACAAATCCCAGCAGGTCATGGATTAGTTGCAGATGTGGCTATGAAACGGCCCCGACCAAATTCATACCGCAGTAATAAATGTTATTTTGGTGTAAGTCCTTTTTTTCCGTCTTTTTGTTTGAACTCATTTTTGATGGGGTGGAGGGAATGAGAGGCTACAGCTCACTGTTTGGAAGACGAGGTGTGGTGCAACATTTATATCCCTCAGGTTAGCTCTGAATGTAAAACAAAGGTTATTAACTTGCTTGGCTAAAAGCTTTAACCAACATTTATTTATATTGGGTGAGCAGATTCAGTAATTTGTCTTTGAATGCAGCAATTATTGCTTTTTTTTACTTTGGCTCAAACCAACACGCGCTCACAGTCTCTCTTCATTTAACTGATTTGGATGAGCACTCAAGAACTCTTACACCGAGCAACCGGAATTGATTTTCTCAACTAACACCTTGTAGCAAGAGAGACATTTCAACAAACAAATGTACTGCTCTTGTCAGAGTCGCATCCCTGCAAACGCATCTTCATTTGCAATGATGTGAGAACAACAGCCCTGCGTGCAAATCTAAGAGCAACAGAAGGTGAATAACCAAGCAAGAGCAAAAGTCTGGTGTGGTCTGTATACACGACTGGACACTGGTGTGCATTTTATTGTCACTCTGTCCCCTCCACCCTGTTACACATGATCAGAGAGACAAGTGGCCTGCCGTTGGCGGGTTAATGGACAAAGGAGACTGTGTCTGGGGTGCAGAAAGACCTTCTGCCACAGCTCTCAGCCGGCCCATTGTTGGGCTCTCAGGTGCATTAGGATCATCACTTTGTGTGAGAGGAGAGAACAGTAAATGCATTTAACTTCCAACAGACCACTGGACATGTACGTGAAGTTCCCCTGCAAGCGCCACTTACTTCCTGCTCCCTTTTTCAGACAAATAAATAAACCATGACTATGTCCGTAACCTGAAAAAGGCTGCCTCCCATGTTCCATACTCAAGTGCTATAGCTGATTTGTATATCTGATTTTAACATGCATGCTAAATGCTGCCTATTATGGTGTAAACTATATAGCTGGTCTTTTTTAAAGAGCTCCTATTGCATAAAACATGTCTTATTTTGGTTTTGGGGGTCTCCAAAAACAGGCTAATATGCATGCAAGGTCAAAAAACATTTTCATTGTCTTATAATATGCATTATAATTTAGTTTGACCTAATCATGCCAATGACTCCCATATGATTTGTTCAGTGATTTATTTGTTCCCAAACCTCTCTTTTGCGTGAAGCTAATCTGCACTAATTGGTCAGATGACCCAGTCTGTTGTGATTGGTCGACGGAGAGAAATGGCCACTACCTCTTATCAACATTGTTGAAGTAGTCAGAGTGTAGAGTGTATGTGTTGAGCCCAATGCAGGAGTTCATTAAAGCAATGCAGGTAAACACTACCATATTCCTCTATTCTTAACCATGACAAACATTCAGTATTAATCCACACAGTGGCAAAAGTTGAACTTTTGAAACCTGATCACCGATCGTTTGGAGGAACAGCTGACGGTGGCCATAGCAACGACAAACGGCAGAGGATTGCAAGCTCATAATTGCATTTAAATCAGTAAAGAAAGCGGCACGCACCGCATATTCAACATGGTTTTAGACGCAATATGTGAATATAAAGAGTTAACCAGATACAGTACAAGCCGCATGGAGTGGTTACAAGTTATAAAACACAATTAAATACATATTTTGCAACCTAGAGAAAACAAGGAGACGACCATTTTAAATCGCACTTACTGACTCTTGTGAAATAAAGGAAAAAACTGATCCATGAACTGTGTACTGATAAAGTTCCTGTCAAGCTCTGAATCAACAGTCTTTCTGATCCGTCCCTTAAAAAAGTCAGATGAATCCCCCATTGCAGGGTAGATTATTGCATTAATTACTAGAATGTGCGCTTAATAATGTCCACTCATCTTCAGTCATGATCAGTCCCACCAACGCAATCTCACGGCAATTCATAACTTTTCTATTTAGTGGCTAATTTGTATGAATTCATACAATCTAATTTGTACAAATTAGTTGTAACGGTTGGGGTTAGGGGTGGGGTTGGGTGCCACGCCTCCTTTTTGAAATCTTACATTTTTGTACGACTCAACCCGTACAAATTTGTACGAATTAGCCACTAAACTGACAAAACACAGTGTCAACGCTGATACGAATAGGCAAAAGATCCAGACGAACGAAAAATCATTTAAATAACTCTGAAATCAATATTTTTAAACACAGTGCACTTTTAGATTTAGACCTCAGCTTGATGTTTTTGTTCACTTAGAGCTGTGTTGCACACTGTATGGAGGGTCATTTTCAAAAACCCATAATAGGGGCTCTTGAGCGTGTTTAAGGTAGTTCGTTTGGTGCAGACCATAAAGAAACAAATTAAATAAAATTATAGTAAAGGTGATTTGAAAAAATTTATATTCCACAAACCTGCTATGAAAAAAGTTGTTTCTCAGGTCACCTGGAGTATGTAGTCACATAATCATTCTTTGAACATATGCTTTACATATGCTTTTATTTGTAGAAACTGCCTCCATTAGCCATGATGCCGCAAGTGCTAAAAGAGGCCCCATTGCATTGCATAAGGTTGGTCTGGTATTTCCAATGCATGTACTTAATTGTAATGAAAATGTAGCTACTAGGAAAGGTGCATATACTGTATGCATGAGCACATTTTAGGGTCGCATCTTGTGACATACAGTACCATCCTGTTTTCAATTCACTTTGTTGCATTTATATTTACTCACACCAACACTGGGAGAACATCAATCTCAATACAGAAAGGCCACCTGACCCAACCGGGACTTGAATCCGCGACTTGTAAACAAAGCATATCCATAATATTGACCTTTTATAATTAACCTTTTATCAGCTATTAGTGTATTAACAAAGCTATGTTGTTCTCTAACGATAAAAGTTTTCTGGTATTTAAACAACAGCCTGACTTGAGTATTTCAACATTGCAATAGTAGAAGGCCAAGACTCCAGTAAACCTGAGAGGCAAGTTTGGCTGGAAGTGCGCTCTGACCTAATCCCACCCTGACCCAACCTCTACCTCCTCATCCTCTTCCTCCAGAGACCCAAACTCAGACCTGCATTCCTTTCTCTAATGCTCTACTTAATCAGTCAGTGTGCAAAATATGAAACGTACGGCAAACTGGATTCAACCCAACGCCGATGAGAGTGTAAGTCATGTTCTGTTGGACCAATCTCTGAGGCTGAGGTTTGCACTAATGAGTGATTTACAATGACTTCACTGTCCAGTTGCAAGCCTGATCCTCGAACAGAGCTTGGAGAAAATGTCAGCCCGTGCCGCTAAAAAACAAAGTCACATTTGAGTGTGGCTGGTCGACAGCCCCTTGTGGTTTGTATCAACTTCCTGAAGTGGGCACAGTGATTTACACAGTGTGTCTATCAGTCGTTTAGGACTGGTGGTTAGTCGGCGGTGTGTTGATGACAAGCCTGCTGTGTGCAGCATTAGGTTATAAATAGATCTTTAAAGTCAAGTGGCTACTGGAACTCATACGTATCTGTCGATTGTTAAACGGCCACAAAATGACCTGCCACCAAAATGGAAATACGCTCCACTTCACCAAACGCTAAGGTCAGCTTATAGCCTTGTTTTCAAAAATCTGTAAGTGATTTTGAGGTGTACTACTTCTCTCCTGCAGCCAGAAGGCATTATGTTTTTGAGCACCTTACATTTGTATGTGATTTATCTTTACGGATTTGGCCATTTGCCTCTGCATCAAATTCCTGATGTCAAACAGAGTAGAAGAACGCTGGGAAATAAAATGCCGTGGCATAAATAAGGCTCTAAATTTATATCCTCTGCTTCTGAGGAGCAATTGGGGCTCCTGGTGAGATTGGGACAATAGTGCAAAAGTCTCCTTCAACTCTCATCTTCACAAACTTTTCTGTACTCCATTTGGAAGACAAATCACCCAGCTGGCCGGTCAGATTTCACAGGGCTTTTCTGAGTCCTCAGCTTTGATTTGAGACACCTGTCTGCGCTCCAAGCTGTTCTGATTTGGTCGCTTTTCAGATTCTAGTGAATGATACTCACAGGTTTTGACATTTCCACCCCACCCTAATTGTCCTGCTGCTAACATCAGTTATATTATCTTACCGATCAAGGCAGTTTGCAGGTACAGAATACAGGGGGTGGTCCATGGACTGAACCTGACACCCCGAAGCATTGTGGCTCAGGGTAAGTCACACCTCTTCATTGTATGGGAAAGATGGGAAGAGGTTGAAGGCCTTTCAGTTTTCTCCAGCTGGAGGATCACTGCAGGCCCTTGAGACATTAGCACAATGACACCAGACATGTGACTTGACAACTCATAATCCAGTTGTCCAGACTGTGAGTGAGTGATCGCTGAGTGTTTACATCTGAGTGAGAGCAAAAGTTTAAGGGTCATATCCATATCACTGTTGACCACAGCCAAAAGTGTCAGGCCCATTACGCAACAGGTGGAATTAAAAAAATGTAAATGTAAAGCCCTATGACAGAAATCACTGATCATGCCTGTTTAAATCTGACAATTTGCTCAACATTTATTCACTTTGATTTGGTCCAAAGTACTAGGTGTCTGCATTTTCTGTAAAATAAAATGTCACTTTTCTTTTAAGGAAGAAAAATTTATGATGATCATTGGCAATACAATAAAAACATTCATTCAATCATTCATTTTCCTCTGGCTAAGTCCCTATTTTAGAAGTCACCACAGCGACATAAACCGCCAACTATTCCGGCAAAGGTTTTATGTAGCGAATACCCGTCCAGCTGCAACCCAGTACTGGAAAACACCCATACACACTCATTCTCTCACACACACACACACACACACACACACACACACACACACACACACTGACAACTGACTTAGCCAGGGCTCAAACCAGCGACCTTCTTGCTGTGAGGCGACAGTGCTAACCACAGCCAAGTGCAATACATAATAACATAATCCATTAATTCATTAATTTTCTTTTCAGCTTAGTCCCTTTATTAATCTGGAGTTGCCACAGCGGAATGAACCACCAACTTATAAAGCATATGTTTTACGAAGTGGATGCCCTTCCAGCTGCAGCCCATTACTGGGAAACACCCATACACTCTCATTCACACACATACACTACGGACAATTTAGCTTACACAATTCACCTATAGCGCATGTCTTTGGACTTGTGCGTGAAAACCAGAGCACCCAGAGGAAATCCACGCAAACATGGGGAGAACATGCAAACTCCACAGAAATGCCAACTGGCCCAGCCGAGGCTTGAACCAGCGACCTTCTTTTTGTGAGATGACAGCGCTACCCACTCCTTCACTGCACCGCCCCTAATAAAATAATAATGTATATAAAAATAAGCAAAAATATTAAATATATCAATTGTGATTAAGTGGTCTTGATTACTAATAATTTGGTACAATGCACTAATTATATACACACATTTTTTTTTTACAATTACACCGTTTAACCCACCCTTAAAGATACCCTATGATGAAAATCTGGGTATACCAAGGCATAGTAGAATAATAAAAGATCCGTATAAGGAAATGGGCATAATGTGAGCCTCAGACACCACTGTTTCCTTGCTCTCATGTAAATGCCAAGAGTGTAAAACCCCAGTGGACAATGGGCCAATCAGAGGACGAAACAAACTGTGACGATACTCACAGGCCATGCTCCCTGCATTTG
The DNA here is from genome assembly GCA_903798205.1 of Danio tinwini. Taxonomy (NCBI): domain Eukaryota; kingdom Metazoa; phylum Chordata; class Actinopteri; order Cypriniformes; family Danionidae; genus Danio; species Danio tinwini. The sequence continues at coordinate 716,777 of CAIGQZ010032465.1, read as the reverse complement.
CATGGATGCCTAATTTGGGTTGTTCATCCGAACTTGACGAGCAGCCATCACATCAAGCTCTGAGATTATAAAAAAGCTCTGAGATCATTAATAAGCATGCCTCATGCTGCGTTAGATAAGCAACAACGTTTTCTCATGAGACGATAGTGATAATCCCCCCTTTAATTATTTTTAAGTGTATATTTTACTTACTATGTATGTAGTACTTTTATTTTAAAAACGCAAGCACCAAATTGTTTACTGTGCATTACTGGGCAACGACAGCTTGAGACATGCTTTAATAGAGTGGAGGAACTATGACGTCAAAGTGAATGGGTGTTTTTAATGGGATTTCAGTTAAATTGCTTGAATAAAGTTTGTGACTAATGTAACCCCGCCGGTCCTACGCCACCCAACCCGCTCCAAGCTGGTATCAAACCAGCAACCTTCTGCATGGGAGTCGGTTGCTCTAACAAGGAGGCTAAAGAACATGACCTCTAGCGTCCGTTGCTAGAGCACCTTTAGAGGTCAGAGGAGTGAGGTTTACCTGCACAGCGCTTACTAGCTGACCTCTGTTACACTAACACAAACTCAAGATACATTCACGTTTTATTCTACAACATAAATCACATCAGTTACATCAAAATCTAGATTTTTTTAAAAATCGGTTACACTTCCTTAAAAGACGGTTGCTATCAAGTTGCTAATGCCTTCACTTGTAAAGACTGTCAAGACAGATTCATTTGTTGATCATTTATTTTAATTAAACTATATTATGAAGATACTGCTTACCAGTGCAGTCTGTCACTTTCCTGCTATGTGTGAATAAATGTGTAAAAATTAATATATGTTAACTTTACACTAATACATGTCATTTTAATGTGATCAATATATTTTTTTGTCTTTTTTTTCTTCATCTGAACACATCTAACTCCTTATAATAATACTATGAAGGCACATTTATACAGTTTAAAACTTTTACATCAACCATAAAGCAAAACAAAATGTATTTGCCACATAAAAACTATCCAAAAGGCACGTAGGTATATGTATTTTTGCGTATTTGTTTGTTTATAATATATAGCGTGGATTATAATATAATAAACCAAGAGAGTATATCTTTGTCATTGACCATATTTCTTAAAATAAGCTTGAAAGGTTGTCTGTAGCAGGGTAGTGCTGATGACACAGGCGAGCACCCTGAAGTCAGTGTAGTCCGTTTATAGCCTAATGTCAGCTTTTCAGTATTTGCGCTTGCATTTAAAATTCAAAAGTGCTAAAACCAGCCTGATCTCACGAGGAAACATAAGTTTTACGTTTTGTCAGTTTAGTGGCTAATTCGTACAAATTCATACGAGTTGAGTCATACAAAAATGTATGATTTTAAAAAGGAGGCATGGCACCCAACCCCACCCCTAAACCCAACCATCATTAGGTGATGACAAATCGTACTAAATTGTACGAATTAGATTGTAAGAATTCATACGAATTAGCCACTAAATCAGCCACTATCCAGTTGGATAAAACGTGTAAGTGTAATGAACTGTGTTTAAACACAGAGCTAATTATTTGCAATCTTCGAAAAGCCTATGGGGAAAATCCCATAGGGATTTTATCGAGGGAACCGGTTTTATGCTAGTAGCCGATTAGCCTACAAAGTGACGTCATAGTTCCTCTACTCTATATCGCCCCAGGATGCAAAAATGCAAGATTTACATATTATACATTTATTCATAACCGCTCTAAAGAGGCATACAGTATGTTTAGTTACATCTTTTGTTAATTTATCGTGTTTATTGTGTAATTTGATGCTTCGACAAATACGCTGCTTAAATGTCATCTGTTCATGCAGAGGTCGATAACCGATTTCATTACCGGCTGTTTTCCTTGAATATAGCTTCGAAGTACAACGGCGTACTTCCCTATCACTCTCTTTTTTCAAGTTTAATTATGTTTCGCCTTTATCCACAACAGATCTGGTGAGTAAAATAGGTTAATATTACTCTGATTGGGTTTATTTTTGTCCGCGTGTTTAGCATACATCATGCTCTCTGTGTGTGTGTGTGTGTGTGTGTGTGTGTGTGTGCAGTGTTGTCATAAAGCTGACTTTTTCCAGCTCAAAAGCTTTCCAAAACCTACCAAAACACAACAACACACACAAAATATTAGATTAATATTTAATTTAATTTTAATTTACCTTGTTACTGTCATCATTTTACCCATACAGCAACCAACACAGTCACAGAACCACAACATAACCGGATCACATCGAAACACTGCCCCCTCTTACTCACACACTTAATGTTGTGTAGGTTACACTACCTATTAGAGTAGTTTTACTTTCAAAATGGGGTATACATTTGTCCTATTTGTCATTTTAAACTCTTTAGAATGCATTCATGTGGCAGGAGAGGTTGTTAGTTTCATTGCATCACGGACTCCCGGGTCTTTGTTTCTGCACTATCACTAAACACCATTTGGGCTATAAAAACAGGAAAACATTTGCTACCTGGAATGCGTCACTTGATGGGCTGCTGCACCGTGAACGCGCTTCCGTCACTTCCTGACTCTGCCGAGGGCACTTAATACTAATCGAGTTGGATATTGCTTTACCTATAAGCGTTGTTTGACTAGTGTAGAGACTGGAAAAGGTAAGAAAGCTTTGCTTCAGTTGTTTAATGTTGTAGTTAATATGATAGATTTGGGAACTCTGTAATTTCTTTTCTCAATTAGGTGCTGCTTGTCAATCAGACAACGCTTTTATCTTTGTTCTTGCTGTCAATTGTGGAAAAATTATCAAAAAAAGTGTCATGATAAACTGCTGTGAGTTTAACTGCAGGCACTGCATGATGCGTGTGCACTTGAAAGGGAGTCTAATTTGTCGGGAGAGTCAGATATTGATACAGCTTTCCTTCAGCTCCTCCTCTCCCCGCGTTTTGCGCTATGCACTGGTCACTACTAACTAAATAGAGTAGGAGCACACAGTTCTGTTTTGTTGAATAAGTTTCAAAACCACCCAAATTTTGTTAACCCGCCAATGCCATTTTTACCCACACAATCAAATTCAAAACCACACAATAGGGTGGGAAACCGCCGAATCTGGCAACACTGTGTGTGTGTGTGTGTGTGTGTGTGTGTGTGTGTGTGTGTGTGTGTGTGTGTGTGTGTGTGTGTGTGTAAGAGCAGCATGTCAGAGCAGAGCTCATTAATATTCACAACACGAGCCATATATGGTCACCAATGGACCTTCTGATTCTATGGGTATTTTATGGAGTAATAAATGTGCTTATAAAACCGTTTCTGGAAATTTTTTTTTTACTTACTGAAGCCATAAACCTACTATGTAGATATCAGAGAACAATTTAGCTTATTAAACCAATGCAGTATATGATACCTTTAAAAATTAGTACCACCAGACCTGTCCCCTAACCTTATCTATAGCCCACATCAATAGTGTTGTGCACTACAATATGAACACAATAAGTATTTTTTTATGCAAGTAGTAGTAAAGGCCTCTTAATAAAGTGAGAACTAAAATATTTATAATGGTTTACATATATACCCAAAACCAAAAAAGCATATTTAGTCTATATATATATATACATTAGTGGTGTAACAGATCACAAATGTCACAGTTCACAGTTTTTGAGTCACGGTTCAAACCATTTTTCGGATCAGCGAAAAAGGGATAAGACAAAAGTCAATTGCTTTCCATTTCCATCAAAAAAATTACTGCAAAAAAAAAAAAAAAAAAAAAAGAAAGCCAGCTAAAAAAGGAAATCTAAATATAGAAATCTAACATCTTGTACAACATATCATCTTTATTTTTAATTAATGATTCAACAATTCACGCATAAAACTTCATTATAGGTGCATCATTTTTGAAAACCTATTCAGTGACATAATTTTGATGGTTGTTTGTCGCCACCCATTGGTTAAACAATGTAATTGCTAGAACATTCACCAGTGTCAAGTTCCATTAAATGGTGTATTTAATCTTTACCATAAACATCAGTGTTTATATCTGAACTATAAACTGTTATCCCAGTACTTCTGTTATCTAATTGTTCGTAACTAACTGAAAAAGTGTAAAAACTGAATCTCTCTTGATTATTTGAATGCAGCGCTTTGAAGTATTATAAACATACTGTATGCAAATCATTATCATTTATCCTTCACGTTGCATGGGTTTCAATTGAGATCACACTCTTTTAATGTTTAATTGTGCAGCTTTACACTGAATGCATTAATGCAAGCTAAACAAGCAGTGACAGAAAACACCGTTAATTAATAATCTAAGAAAGCATTTAGGTAGGTCCCACCACCACCTTTTCCAGTCTTTATTGTATTTTACAGGGGAACCAAAATGCTTTGAATGACACATAAGGCAATTGTTATAAATGTTGGATTAACCTACAAGATCAAAAAAGTTACAAATCTGCAGGTCACTTGCGTTGCAAACTGTTGGTTGTGATTTGTACAGATCACTGATCAACCGTGATCTGTTCCACCCCTAATATACTATACATACACCATGTGTTTAATATTTACATCAATTCACAATATGCTGAATGGCATTGCAACATTATTTCACACACATTTTGATTTTGACGGAATTGACTTTCTATTTACATAAGATCACTTCTGTAAATTACATTTCAAGAGTTCACACTTAGATATTGTTTGACAAATGTTAGCAGGTTTGGCATGCTGTTCTGGGAGAGAACCCTGAGCTCAGAGATAATTGAGCCCAGGGCTCCTGCCTGGTCGATAGAGCAAATAAGGGGAGTATGAGATCAGGTGGTTCTCGAGAGCTCCCCGTGGTAAAGGAAGAAAAGGGGGAGAAGGGGTGGATGGGAGGGCTTCTTCAGAAAATGAAGATAAGGGCTGTTTCTCAATTCCAAGAACACAGAGAACGGACTTGCGTTCTTGTGGAGACCAGTCTTGCCAGGTGTCCTTGGAAGAACGAACTCGGGAGACTGCGAGAACAGAGAACTCGTCCTGTGAGAAATGAGATGCTGCGTTCTTCCTGATGGTCACATGACCTTCACATGTTTTTAATGGAAATGTATTTCAACATTACAGCATTCATACGTCGATTTATTGTTTTCCCCCTTTTCAAAATATATTCTATGCATAAAAACATTAGAAATATATGTTGCACAATATAAATAAAACAGATTTTAATACGAATTTTAGCAAACAAACACCCTTAATGTGTGTCCAAACATACTTTATTAAGATGTCCATGGTGATGTTTATATTCACCGTTTCATTAAGGGAAACTCCTTAGATAAATAACTTATATCTCTGAACTTTAATAATAAATTAAATAAAATGCTGTGCTTCCCACTTCCAGTCGTAATGACTTCTGGGACTTCTAGAGCAAGATCGGTGCTCAAGTCTGCATCAGTGCGTCCTGATATCAAGACCACATCCAGGAAGTTTAACGCGTCCTCTGTTTTTGCGGTCTTGAGTATTGGAACTGATCTTTGGCAGCTGATGATGACGTGACGCAAGACTATGAAGAACGCATATTGAGAAACAGCCAAGGTAATTTTTTCTAGGCTACTTAAAGTGAGTTTGGATTAATCTGATTGGCTAGCTAATGATTGTAGATGAGAGACCAGCTGCGGTCAATCATATCACGTGCTCCTCTCGAAATTAGTTTGTGAAACTTCACTTGATGCAAGCACTAAAAATTGAACCTTTTTTCATTACTCAAGACCTATAGATTTCCCAAAATAGTCTGGCATCAGCATAACTATGTGGCTTTAGTAGTCAACAAATTATAACAATGATTATTTAAAGAGCCATTAATTCAGTATAACAGCCATTAATTCAGTAGAACAGTATTACCGCTGTTCACATCTGTAGCTGTTTTACTCTCAGAACGTGCTATTTCATAATTCTCAGTATATTTAATAAACAACTAGTACGGAAAACACAGCAAGCATGTTGTTTTTCCAAGCTAAACTTTTTTTATGGAGAATCTCTTTTATCCTTTTTTTTAACATATTTGACTTTTCCGCCAGAGGTCAAGACTTTGAAAAGAGAGAAACTAAAGCGGGTTAATTTAACTTGGCAACAGGTTAAATCAAGCTATTCAATGGCAGCCAGCTTGACGTTGGTGAGCAGGGCCAGCCAGCAGTGTCATGGAATGTTTTTAAGTGGCCAGCTTTGATGTCTGGTGTGCGGGAGAGACTGCGCCCTCTATGCGCCCTAACATTTGTGCTTCGCTCTGAGGCCTCTGTGATCCGAGTCAGCGTATGAAAGGGAGAGCGATAAATACAGAGAGAAAGGGAATAGAGAAGGAAAGAGAAAGGACTGTAGAGCATTGTAATTAGTTGCACCTGTTTCCTTTAACGCGGCTCCGGTTTCTCTGTACAAACGCATGTAGATTAGGCATCAAAGTGCTTCTCTTCAATGCCTCCTTTGTTGCCAGTTGTCAGGGAAGCAGCCTGCAGAAATGTGTGACCCGAACTGAGCTCTGGAACTCAAGCACAGAGACCCGCAGTCGTGTGTCCTCTTCACCGCAGGACAGCGAGCTTCTGCTGGGTCGCCGCTAGACTTCGCTCTGTCTCTCATGACGTGTGGATACAGTGATGCTTTGTTGTGGGTCTGACTGAGAGAAATCTTAATAAGTTGTGCTGCAGGGCTGTAACTGGCTAATAAAGTTACTTAATGGGTTTAAATGTAAACAAACACAATTTCGATGCACTTTTCAGTCAAATTTGGGGACAAAAAGTGGACATTGGATTTATGTTCGGTTCTAGGGATCGTTCACCCAAAATGTAATTTTTGTCATAATTTACTCACCCTTTACTTGTTTCAAATCTTTTAGATTTTCTTTTTTCAGATAAACACAAATGAAGATATTTTGTAGAAAGTCAACTCAATTTGATTTCTAAAGCACTTTTAACCTGACCACAACCAGTACCAAAGTTTTGTACAGTACACATCACATGATTAAAAGCGAAAGAAAATAAATGTGTTTTCAGTGACCTTTGAAATTTCTCCAAAGTAGATGTTCTTGAGGAGAGTGAAAGATCATTCCAAAATCTTGGAGCAGTTCTGTCTGGTTTTTGAACCTGATTGGCTGATAGCCGTGAGATATTCTGCAAATAACCGCATTGGTTCAGCCTTTTCACCCTTCACACTTATGTATTACCGCCCACATACAGCAACAATTTACAGTTTAACAAATATTGCTGCTGTTGGACAACATAATGAACTTTTGAGAACTTGTTTAGATTGCAACTATGCAGTTTATTTATAAGGATAATGCCTATTTTAAATATTTATAATTTCAGAGCATCGGATTTAGTGCATCGGCCGCCATTAGCCTGAGCAGACCAAAGAAAGTGATGGTTGATGTTTCTCAGTGTAAGTTGCAAACTACAGCTGAACAAATCATTATAAAACAGGTAAGTGACATTCTAAGTCAATCTCTCGCTTTTGTATGTTGGAGTGTTGTATTTATACCACAGAAAATGATAGTGTTTGCATTACTTTGCTTTTTTTCTGGGTTAATTAATGTGAAATCCCAATTGCAACAAAGAAATACTTGGATATCTCTGTAGGTTGATGGCATTTCATGCCATTTAGCCTTGTAATCTTAAAACGTGAGCAAAATCACCTGTGACATTGGTGAAGTAGAAATGGTTTCTGCTGTTCTGACGTCAGCTGCAGATGTAAATGAACCGCAGAAGAAAGTAGTTCCTCATACAAAAGGGTTTTTGAGACTCTTTGTGTTTGATTTTCTTTCTTATACACACAATTATGTTGTCGAACTGTTGTATAAATGCAGTATCACACTTGTAGCAGTGCAATATGGCTGGATATTGTGGTGGGGGGCACGAAGGCACGTGGCCTTGAGCCAACACACGCCTCTCACCAGTGCTGATATACTGTTCATATACTAATATTAATATATATACTAATATTAATATATATATATTAGTATATGAACATTTGAAGTCAGAGTTATTAGCCCCCTTTGAATTTATATATATATATATATATATATATATATATATATATATATATTTCTCAAAAGATGTTTAACAAAGCAAGGAAATGTTCAAAGTATGTCTAATAACATTTTTTCTTCTGGAGAAAATCATATTTGTTTTATTTTGGTTAAAATAAAAGCAGTTTTTTTATTTTTTTTTAAACTAATTTAGGTCAAAATTATTTGCCCCTTTAAGCTATATTTGTTTTCGATAGTCTACAGAACAAACCATTGCTATACAATAACTTGCCTAATTACCCAAACCTGCCTAGTTAACCTAATTAACCTAGTTAAGTCTTTAAATGTCACTTTAAGCTGTATAAAAGTGTCTTGAAAAATATCTAGTAAAATATTATTTACTTTCATGGCAAAGATAAAATAAATCAGTTATTAGAAATAAGGTATTAAAACTATTATGTGTAGAAATGTGTTGAAAAAATCTTGTTAAAAAATGTTAAAACTGCATTATAGTTGACTAGAAGGTACATAATTGTAATTAATTGCTGTATTTCTACAGAATTTGTGTGATTTTATGCAACAACAACAAAAAAAGTTTTTATTAGTTAATTTTGCTCGTTTTAAAAAAAACATTATTTTTACTTGAATACATTTTTTTGGACTATAAATGACACAAAATAAGAAAAGCATTTTTTTGCATTGTGATTTATTCAGTTTCTGTACATGAATACTATTAGACTCCCCAAAAAACCTTTATAGCATATAGCTATCCTGTGAAACTATATTTATAGCAGAAAAATAAAATATGACAATATCATGCAGTGTGTGCATATATATATATATATATATATATATATATAT
>CAIGQZ010032465.1:685554-707565 GCA_903798205.1 Danio tinwini | reverse complement strand
GTGTGTGTATATATGTATGTGTATATTTGTGAACTATCCCTTTAGTTCGAAAGTTAACCCAGAGTTTGAGTTTGTGGATATTTTACTCAAATTTGTTGTAAAATAATAACTAAGTTTTAAGTATATTTTCATCACTATTTGCCTCAAGTGGCATATTTATAAGGCATACTGCACGATTTGCATAATTTGTACGTTTACCGTACTTTATATATTTTTCTTTTTTAATTGCTCTATTTAAGTGTGGGTTCTAATTTCTTTGGAGCCTGCAGAAAGATATTTCATTGCCAGCAATTACTGCTGCATACTGTATTGTTGTGCATTTGATAAATAAACGTTGGATGCATCCCAATTCATATACTACTATCAATCTTCTATTATGCAAGATTTAATTAGTGGGTCTTTAAATATAGCATACTATTTTCAACTTAAAAGTGTCCATATGGTAAATTATTGTTGTGCATGATCATTATTCAGCTTATGTTGCTTAGTTTTGACTAAATATATTTTATTTATATTATTTTTATTCCAAAATACAGCATAGTGCAATGCTGTTATTTCAGTCAAGTAATTAAACATGTTTTGGTTCATTTAGTCACAGATATTGAGGGAAAAAAGGGAAACCCAATAATAGGTTAAATCTTTAAATTAAAATGATTAAGCCAACCCTCAAGTTTGGGTTTGTCAATATTTTACCCATATTTTAGTTGAAACAAACAAACACAATTAGATTGTAATAATAAAGCAGTATATCTATGTCTTTAACTCTACATTTAAATTTAAAACTATAAGAACATGCATACAAAAATAATTAAATGTATAATAAATAAATACTGTACTCTGATCAATACGTGTGAGGTTTAACTGTTGAAATATTACAGATTCAACAAGGAACCAGTGACACCTAGCGGCTGATACACGCAAGTACTAGAGCAGTCATACATATATATATATATATATATATATATATATATATTACTGTGCAAAAGTCTTGGGCCACCATTATGTTTGGGAGCCTGAGACTTTACATTTGGGTCAACAATACCTTTAATATACTTAATATACAAACAGAAAATATGGAAAACGTACAGAGTATTCAGAACAAAATTACTTTTGTAATCAAAAGACTAACATCAAGAAGGCCTAGCATCCTTAGATTTGGCATGTTCTATATTTCTTTTTCTCTCCAGGTAAATCTCATACTGCCTATATTATAGCTTATACATGCTGTATATAAAATTCAGGTCATAGAGACCATTTTGTGACTGCACTTTCATTGTTTTATTTCTCTTCAAATGTGATTTCATTAAATTAGCAGTGTGTTTGGGATAATTATCATGCTGAAAAATAAAACTATTACAAATTAGGTGCTTTCTGGAAGGAATTACATGAAAAAATATAACCTGTCTGTACTTTTCAGCATCCACAATGCCATAAATTCAGGCAATATTGACTACAACTCTGGCAGAAATGCAGATTAAACCAAGACAGAAACTATTTCAGTTTTTCAAAAATCTAACAATAACCTGTATTTTCTGGTTGTATTTTAATAAAGATAAGTAATATATAATGTTATTACACAGTACCTTTACTAAAACAACAAATGTTACTGGCCTAAGATATTTGAACAGTACTTAATTTTTTTTTTCCATTTACTTTTTTCTTTTCATTTAAGTGAAAGTTTAAGGAATTTAATAGCCAACCTTCTAACCTTGTCCTAATGAACAAAGTTTAGTGTCGCCTACATGACAACATTTGCTTGACCCATGCGTAAGTTTGAACAGAAGTATGATTAGGTCTAATTTCTCATAATTTGTGTGGCTCATAATTTATATAAACGCTGCTTTTGAAAAATCCTCCAGTGTTCTTCTAAAACTAATGAAGTGTTAATTAGTCTTAAATATGACACATTTAGCAATAACTTTAACATTAATTATCCAAATTTCATCAAATGTAAAAATTACTGGGAGATTAACATGTATTGACGATTTAACATTGTCTATCATCTGGTGAAGGTCATTATCAAACTACAAAGCATGTAAATATTTTAAGGCAAGTATTCTTTTTTTTCTTTTTTTTTGTCAGCATGAGTTTTTTTATTTTTATTTTTATTTTTGTGGAACTGAATAGTAGCACAGATGAGTAGTGTGAGTGATTTCAAAGCATACAAAGTGATGCAAAAGAGGGGCTGAGGGCTACTGAAACCACTTTGCATGGAGGTTATTTACCTCTAACCGAGGTAAGCTGGAGGGGAAAAAAAAGTACTGTGTGTCCAGCAGAGATTGTAATGACAAAGGGTGAGTAAAATAATTGTTTCCCTGTGTTCCGCATTTCATTTTTATTTTATTTTGACTGAAAATAGCTGCACTGTTCACAGACCTCAGCAGACCTTGATTCATGATTTACGTGAGGCATAACATAAATCAAATAAATTGATTTGTGTGGCTTTCCTTTTCACACATTATTCATATAATTATGTCAGTAAGTGTATCTCTTTCAGGAGATTCTACCTTTTTTGTGCAAGAAGCTTGTCCTCAACCAGAGCGCTCATTATCATGTCATTCAAATCCAGATTTTGTTCAAAAAGAAAGAAATATAATTATGCAATTATATGAGTCGTTGGTATTCTATGAAAATAAGAAGGGGAGAAAAATTTAAGTTGTTGAAATCGCTTTCATAATTTCTTTCAGGCCATGGACGATCAAATATTGACAACCCATCAGAATCACAATGATCTAGCAAAGATATTGAAAGATACACCAACAAAATATCAATAATAATAATACTGCACCCAACCTGGTCTGAGCTGGGATCCAACCAGTGATTCTTTGATTGGGAGTCAGTTGCTCTGACAACTAGGCTAAAGACCATGGCCTCTAGTGTCTGTTGATTAGAGCACCTTTAGAGGTCAGAGGGCTGAGGTTTACCTGCATAGCACTTCACTAGCTGGCCTCCGTTACACTCACCCCCCTAAAACTCACTCCTATCCCGGATAACCCCCCACATGTAACCCACTGGTCCTACTGCACCCAACCCGGTCTGAGCTGGGATCGAACCAGTGATTATTTTATTGGAAGTCAGTTACTCTGACAAGAAGGCTAAAGACCATGGCCTCTACAGTAGTGTCTGTCGATTAGAGCACCTTTTAGAGGTCAAAGGAGTAAGGTTTACCTGCATAGCACTTCACTAGCTGGCCTCCATTACACTCACCCCCCTAAAACGCACTCCCATCCCGGACGAGCCCCCACATGTAACCCACTGGTCCTACTGCACCCAACCCGGTCTGAGCTGGGGTCAAACCAGTGATTCTTTGGTTGGGAGTCGGTTGCTCTAACAAGGAGGCTAAAGACCATGGCCTCTAGTGTCTTTCGAAGTAGCAGCTTTAGAGTTTAGAGGACTGAAATTTACCTGCATAGCACTTTGCTAGCTGGCCTCCGTTGATATCTGACACACATCAGTTAAACTAATATTTTGCTATCAGTGTTTGAGTTTTCAGTCTCTTTAATGAACAATTAATTAACAAATGCTTCTTTTTTTTTTTGCAACAGTCATCATTATTTCCAATATTGACAAATTTCACTTGTTTTGTCTTTTGCTTTCATTTTCTCTGTGCACATTCTGACTCATTTTGCCCGCATATGTCTAATATAGATGTTAACAATGTTGTTGTTTTAATTAGGGTTGTTGTAATATCCTGTTATTAGTGATAACCAAAAATAAAATAAAATATCAGCATACAATAATATCACATAAATAACTCGGTCTATAATGCAGTGGTAAACTCTTGCATGTAATTAATGTTCCATACTCAACATCATCATGACATACTGGTTCTGTAATGGCTTACTGTAAATTAGCTACGACATTTTGTTTGAAATTTACTTCAGGACCACTAAACGATATGTTCTATATAATATGAATTGTGTAGTATGAGTAAAATTCAAACAAACATGCCTTGTTTTCAAACGGGATATATCACCCTCTAAAGAGGTCTTAGGATTAAAAACAATCATGGCCACTGTATTGAATTGTTTTTCCAGACCAAAGTGCTTAAATCTGGTCACTTTGAAGGGCCCTTCAGAATGAACAAATGATATACACCAGGGGTGCTCAACCCTATTCCTGCGATGGACCTTCCTGCAGTTTTCAGTTGCAGCCCATATCAAACACACCTGCCTGTAATTATCAAGCTCTCCTCACGTTCTAATTAATTGGTTCAGGTGTGGTTGATCGGGGCTGGAGCTGAAATCAGCAGGAAGGTCCATCGCCAGGACCAGGGTTGAGCACCCCTGATATGCACTATGGGCTTCCATGATCCTTGGTGGCGCACACTGCATTCAGAAGGGCTTATCAAACTCATTGAAGGGATTAGCACATACATGTAGAGATGACCCTTTGCAAATAAAACGCAGTGACTACTTACACAGCTAGTTGCATGTTATTAAAATATTCTCCCTATGGTTTAATGAATTGTTAAAAGTTTCCATTCCCAAGTTCCATTATTGTACTGTTTTATGAACACTTATGAATATAGACATACTACTCTGCTCTTAAACTGTTTTTCGCTCTCTATGTAGTATGAAACTTAAAGTGCTTTCACACTTGTAGTGTTTCATTTAGGTAAAAAATTACACATTTCATTTTTTTTTGTCATTTTTTGCTCCGTCTTTCACCAGACAGACTTCCTTTCAATTGATTCGATTTAGAGAACCAAAAAGTCACATGACAACATCCACATTAGTCTTTGGCCAGACGAATTTCCTGAACTGTATTTTGATTGGTCGGAATTAACCCAGGAAACTCGCAACACATGGAAGTAAACAAAGATCAGAGGAAAAGTCAGCAAGCAGTATGGACCTCCTCACAAATTAGTCTGCGACCTGAAACAATTGCGGTAAAGTGTTCTTCTCCCAGAATGCATGTTGTAGCTGACTACAGCTGGTTTACTGTAGTCTAAAAAAGCCAAGAACTTTTTGCATCCAGGCTAGTTTGAGGCCGGTCCACTTTCTCACCAGAACAAAAATGATTTAAAGTGTATCAAGACCACCTCTTCAAGCAGGTCTTGGCACACTTGTCTGGTCTGCTTTTGGTGCACACCCAAGTATGATTACCTCTTTCACACCAGGCCAAATAAACCGCACCAAATAGGCAAACTTTTTCCTTGAACTAAATGAGGCAACCAGGGTTAGTTACTGAATAGGTGCTTGTTTGTCTCTTTGGTTACTGAGGATTTACACCTGTGTCAAGTTGAGTTCTGTGTTTTCTATCTAATTTAAGTGGGTGTATTTGTACTCCCAGATTGCTCTTGAAGCCCGGCTTAAGCTGCGGTCACACTGGACTTTTCTCTCCGTAGACTTCCATTCATACGCATGCATTTGCGGAAACGCAAGGTCGTGCGTCAAGTTTTGGAGGTCGCTGCGTTGCAAAGTTCAAGCTTGGTGAACTCTGACCTGCGGAATCACATCACTTGACAGCGTGAGACCAATCGAAGATCAAAAATCTCGCGTTTTTGTCTATTCATCTTGTTTAATCCTGCCCCTTTTCGCAGTGACATACAACAGAATTTCGCACACACAAACTCTAGTGTGACTGCAGCATTACACTGTGATTTCAGCAATGATTCCAAATGATTCCTGTAATCCTATTGGCTAAAGTCTGTGAGTCTTTAATAATTGGTAGTGGGGAAAGGGAGGCTTCATCAAACACTGAAAGAGTTGAAGCAAATGAGTCGAAGCTTCGAAACGTTTCGAAGCCCGTCTCTACAGTAACACCTAGTGGTCATTTTTTATGTATTGCTCTGGAACAGCTTCAGCAAAGAAACAGTTAAGCAAATTGAGATTTTAAACCCCATGTTGTACTGTAAAGTTGAGACTTCAGATATAGTGAAGAAGTTCCAGACTAACATGCAGAGATAATAGGTTTGAATCCTTTTCTAGGTTTGAATTTTTTTTTTTAACATTGGTAATAAAGTAACATTATTAAAATGCATCAAGTCATAATTTCAGAGTATTTGTACAGATCGAGATTCGCACTTGGGACATTTGCAGCACAGTTACTCTGTGCACATGCACAGTCCACTAGGCTACATGATATAGGATATTTTTTTCCAACCCTGTTAGTCAAACACAGATTTGCCAGGTCTCAAAACGCTTCTGAATGCTTTGAATCGCTTTAGTCACATGAACTGGTGTTTCGAATCACTTTAGTCATGTGATCTGGGTGTTTCAGATCATGCTTCAGTGCAGTGTTTCGAAACACATGTGCTTTTCAACACTGTGTGGAAACGTCTGTATCAAGTCAACCATAATAGTTGGTTTGACAATCTTAATGGCAGTTACAATCAGATTTTCCCTCTGATGATATTCTGGTAGTGCTAGAAGATTTCCTGCAGTGTGACGTCAGCTGTGATGAGTATCAAATAAAGAACCAATAGCAGCAATAAATTGGAGTTGTCAAAATAATTTATTATTAAGGTATGTTGTGGGTGCAGCCAGAAGGGCATTCACCACTTAAAATATTTGTCATAGTGGTTGGTTGTTCAATCTGCTGTGGCGACCCCTGATAAATCAGGGCCAAAGCTGAAGGAAGATGAATGAGTGAAGTTATGTCGTGGGCAAAATTATAGCTACAAATTTTTAATATTTGCTCCTTTCAGAATATTGAATGTGTCACAGATAGACAATGTCAAAATCCAGATGAGTTTTCCTTAATGTCTCTATTTGCACGTTTAGATTGTCGTTCAGGCCAATATCATGACAAAGATCTTACGCTGTGACATATGAATCATGTTCGTTCAGTCTGATCTTACATGCTACAATTGTTTAGGATTTTTAAAAACTGCAATCTTCAACATCAGATCAGGATGCACATTTATTATTTACAATGTGACACTTGCTGGTTGCGCTGCTGGGTCTAATGACAATACGTTGAGTTGCCCATAGTAAACGTGCACCTTGATGACCTGACGTGGAAGAGACAAAATTGGCAAACAAAGTTAATGAGTTAGTTTTTCCAAAAATGTTAATTCTGTCATTGCAATCCCGCAAGATCTTCGTTCATCTTTGGAAGACAAATTCTGCCATAAACAAAAACCGTCCTGAGACATTCAAAGTTCAGTAAAGGAAATACAGTACAAACAGTCAAAAGATTCCACGTGACTTAAGTTGTTTAACTGTAATCAGCTTGAAGAACACTTTTGTCTGCCAAAAAAACTGTAAATCACTTTGTTTGCCAATGTTGTCTCTTCTACGTCAGATCATCAGGGTGCAATTTTAATATGAGCAATACAACGTATTGTCATTAGACCCAGCAGGGCAGCAAGCAAGTGTCATATTGTCCATAGTAAATGTGCATCCTGATCTGATGTAGAAGATTTAGGCAAACATTTAGGTATTTGCGACACACACGCATATTATTTGAGCTTTGTATGATTGCAGCTGAACCACTTGCAGTTGAAGGTTTTTTTTTTGTTTTTTTTTTCTGGACATTGAACTTCTCATGACAGTTGTTCTCTAAGGAGGATGAAAGAGCTCTCAGATTTCAAAATATCTTCCTTTGTGTTTCAAAGATAAACAAAGATCTCAGGGGATTGGAATGACACAAGGGCGAGTAATTAATAACAGAATAAAAATTTTGGGTGAACTAATCATTTAATTTAGCAACTAGCAACTCTCATCTCAACTCTTCTGCTTGTTACAGCAAACTTAATTCAGGTTGAGTATATTCCTTCTACAATATGCCAATTAGAATCTAAACATTTTTAACATTGATAAAAAGGGAGAAAAAATGTTGTTCATTTAAATCAAAAGTATGATTTGCAATTATTGTAAAGCAAAATCAGAAATACTAAGGAGACCAAAGGCAAAAATTCACCTGCATGATAAAAGTCAAAAAAAGAAAAGAATAAATGATATTAACCTCTAAAGGTTGGCATCAACTATACATTGTTAATTTCATTAAAAATGTATATGAGGGACCCAAATGGCATCTGTTTTGTGTAATGGCCCTTAAGAAAGATAAGAAGAAAAAACTAATTCTACTTGAAACATCCTGACATTTTGAGCAAGATCTGATGCAGGCCTTTAACCTTGTGACCATACAGATCTGCGCAGGTACACTGACAGCACTGAATACAATCAGGAGTCACAAAGAAGAGAGAGCAGAGAGGTAAATAATTTACTCCATTATCTGCACTGCAAAGCTCATCAGTAAGCCCGAACAATAGGCACGATTGAATTGCTGATTGCATCTCTCTTTGCCTGCCAGGTCCTTTACCTCCCTGAATTCTGCACTAAAGAGAAAAAAGGGGCATTGAGAAAAGGCTGTAGGATATTTTTTTCAATGTCAAACAGTCAAAATATACCAATTAAATTTTGAGTTAAAGGTCATAGCCGTAATTGGCATCAGATTTCAGGCTGCGTCTACTTTAATGGAAGGAGATGGTTGTGGACAATTTTATTCTAAAGGTTTTTTTTATTCCATAATTCTGTAGAAATTACCCAAAATCTCAAGAGTAATTGAACAAAAACAAAAAGGTAAGACCAAAGCTTTGATCACAGACATCAAATAAATGACCCATTGATGTTGTATTGAAATGTCCCTGTGGTTTATTTTAATTTCTTACCCAGTGAGTAATCAGATTTTTCCAGTACCTGTATCATTCGCCTTGTAAAGTCAAACCATGTCCTACATTCTTAGCTTTACCTAATTATATTTCCACATCATGGGAACAACTCCCTTAATTGCTATTTTTAGCCTAAACACCCCCAGATTGGAAATAATGTGCTAGTTTTCTTTAGTTGACTTTGAACTTTGTTTCATCTCCCAACCTTCCAATTTAGACATAGCCATCATTTATAAAGACACAGAGGAGAGAACAAGTAAACATATTCATTGAAAATGGACAAATTTTCCCACTTCCATGTTCTGTAAATATTTATGCAACTTAACGAAAAAAGGAAGAAATGCACTTTTGATAGACTGTCTTGAGAGATTTATCCCTCATTCAGTATATCAATTTATTTATTTATTAAGTCTGTGGCGAGGGGGCGTGGCCGAGAGCCGTGGGAGCGAAACATGGCCCGCCACAGATGAGATGCACCTGTGGCGTGCACCTGCCTTCAATCCCACGGAAGGAGCTCTGGACTATAAGAGGAGGAACGATGGCAGAGGACAGAGATAGAGGACCGGGCCCGGGCATGTTACTTTTGCTTTTAGTTTGACGGCAGTCTCCGTGAGGAGCTGCCGTCCGTTTGTTTTGATTTAGACGGCAGTCTCCGTGAGGAGCTGCCGTCCCTTTTATAAATAAATATTTATTTAAAACCACGTCGGTTCTCCGCCTCCTTCTTCCCGGCGGCCAGGTGGGGAGGAGCAGGGGACGCGGGGCTCCCCACCGGATGGGAAAGAGCTGAAGGGAGCCATCCCAGAAAGCCCGGGGGGAGTCGCCGCGTTCCGCCATGATGCCGAAGCCTGCGTCCTCCACCGAAGCAGGAGCGGAGCAGGAGATCAGAAATGCCGCCAGCCAGTCAGGAGAACCGCCGCCGGACACCAGAAGACGGACGGGTGGATAGATTCCTCCACAGGGCTCCCAGCATGTCGTCACTTCTCTCAGTTGGTTGAGGACCGAGTGGCAGCGTGTCTGGAGAACCGAACCCCAATTTTTTTTTTCTCTCTCCCCTCTCTGTCTACTCTGTCTTTCCTCCTTTTTTCTCCATCTCCTTTTCTCTCGGCCCGTCTCATATAGGTCTCGCGGGTGCTGTGGCGCCAAATCCCCCCCCCCGGAGTATGCACAGCCACGGGGTGCCCCCGGCCTGTGAGGGGAGATGGGGGTATGTGGCGAGGGGGCGTGGCCGAGAGCCGTGGGAGCGAAACGAGGCCCGCCACAGATGAGATGCACCTGTGGCGCGCACCTGCCTTCAATCCCACGGAAGGAGCTCTGGACTATAAGAGGAGGAACGATGGCAGAGGACAGAGAGAGAGGACCGGGCCCGGACATGTTACTTTTGCTTTTAAATTGACGGCTGTCTCCGTGAGGAGCTGCCGTCCGTTTGTTTTGATTTAGACGGCAGTCTCCGTGAGGAGCTGCCGTCCCTTTTATAAATAAATATTTATTTAAACCCGCGTCGGTTCTCCGCCTCCTTCTTCCAGGTGGCCGGTAACTTCATTACAAAGTCCATGTGGAATATAAATGTTCAGAGTTTATTTTGATAGTGTGTATTATTCTTTAGGTGAACAATTCATCTGAGAAAGTCCATTTTTGGTAATCTTCAATCAAAGTCTGGCCGTTTGCTTCCGAATTTGAAGTGGAGGTCCTGAGTTTGACAACTTCAACCACAATATTCAACCACACGCTCTTCTTACCATTAGTTTACTATGAGGGAATGACTACTTAAAATTCTGTTTCAGTTTAAAGTACATCAACATACTGAAAGTCTTAGCACACACAGACACATATACACTGTAAAAAACACAAGCAAAATAAATACACTTAAATTGTCAAAAAAAATATTTAAACAAACTAAGTAGATGTTAGGGAATGCTAGGGTATGGTTCATAAAAAATGAACTGTGCAGTTCTCTTGTCATAGCTCTATGTGTGTGTACTGCTTGTTTGCTTGACTGCCTCAACACAAACATACACAGCATATTTTTAACCCAGGCTCATTCTATAAACATACCCACTATATACATTTCTGAAGAAAGCAAAATACATTCCAGGAGCTACATTTTTTTTTCCAGTTAGTTTTTTTTTTTTGCGAATACACCAGAGGCCTTGTACACTTGAGATTTCAAATTTATCTTGCGAGTGTTGTTCGCGCCTGCTGTTCTGGCGTATATCCACCAGAGGCCACTGTCGACTGACTGAATGACTGACCGCTTGACTGACCCCCCCCTCCTTCTTCCCCAAACCCAACCAATAGTGTTTTCAAAATCACAGATTGACAAGCGCCCACCCACTTCTCTAAGCCCAACCGACAGTTTTTAAAAGAAATCCAGAAAAAGAAAAGCCCTCGTCTGATTTTCAGCATGTTTTCAGATTTTACCACTTTCTCACACTGTTATTTACTTGTTTATTTATTTATTTTTGGCTTCTGTTTTTGTCTTAGGCCATACTCACACTATGTACAGTTGCCTTGAACCGAGCCAAAGCACGCTTGTTCCCCCTCCCGTCACCCCCGACAGCCCGCACTCACATTACATTCGGGCCTGGGCGCGCTTACATCATCGATTGATACGAGTGGAGATTTTTTTTGTTATATTGTTTAAGTCGTTTAATATGCTGTGACACACAGCCAATTATTTCGCAGAACAGGTCAGCCACTTTTGACGCTCATAAACAATCATAAAGTCCTCGTGCTGCAGGAATTAGGAAGTTTGCTGAAGGCGCAGCTGACGTGCAGTGAGGGATTTGCGTCTTTAATAATCTACAACAGCTTGCGTTCATTGAACAGTATGAATGATTTATTAATCTATATGAAACAGTCTCTTAAAAGTCAAGTATCTTTTTCAGTTTAAGGGTCAGGCACGCTTGCACTCACACTGTAAGCGTACCGCGCCTGAGCCCAAGTGAACCGTGCTCGGGCCCACCTCTTCCAACCGGGCCAGGGCCACCCAAGTGAACTGTGCCTGAGCCTGATTCAGAGCGCTCACACTTCTCAAACGATCCGGGAAAGGGGCCTGGGCACAGTTCAGATAGCATAGTGTGAGTAGGCCCTTATCCGCTTTCTAGAACTGTTCTTTACTGGACTCAAACCTTGTTGTTGTGATCAACTCCTCTCTGCATCTCAAGTCCATCGACATACATGGTGAGCTACTTGACAAACTGGTAACAGTGGGAAAGCTGTCCACACGGATGTAAGTAGTTAGCGGGTAAGTGCGAAAAAGAACGGCGTCATACCTCCCCCTAGCGTTCATTTAAAAGACGAAATGCAGCCATACGTACTTCTATATAGGGCTACGTTTTCAGAATGAGCCTATATTGCATCATTTAAATTATAGACCATTTTGAGGGATGTAAACAAAAACAATGGTCCCAATGTATTTCCTGTTTTACATTTTTAATCTCTATAGCTTCCGAGATTCCAAAAAGAGCCACATATTGAAAAGTAATGTTATAATAGCTGTTATGATTGAACTTATGATTGAATTTCTTCTTGTTATGAAATAGTCTAATAACAAGCAGGAAATGGTAATAGGCCAATGACATGACCACTAATGGTCTATACATGGTTTTCCTAATTGTTCAGTTGACACAATAAAGCTAATTTTAAATCACATATACTGTTAAATATAAAAAGTAAATTGCTCAGTTTAACTTTGTCATAAAACATGTCAAATATTAAATATTGCAAAAACTTCTGTCCTATTAAATGATTGAATAATTCATTTACATAAGTTGTGTATTCCACAGTTTCACATTTAAATATAATGCAAATACAAATATTACACTGTAAAATTTTTATTTTACTTTCAAATTCATGTTTCACCCTTTAGTTAAATATAATGTAAGTTGAATAAATTAATGTTTAAATGAAGTAATGTCATTCATTTTCCTTCAGATTAGTTTCTATTTTAGAGGTCGCCACAGTGTAATTAACTGCCAATAAAGTTGAAATAAATTGTTTAATTTAGCTTAAATTAAGACAGCCACTAATTTATGTAGTTTAAAACGATTGCAAAAATCTGTTTCTTTTGCTCTTTTTTTTTCTCTTTTTTTTACATTGCCTTAAATCCATTTATAAATCCTTTATACTCACACTTGATATTTCCATTAGGCTTTTTCATAGCAGGCATAATAAATTCCTTCAGCCAAGCACTCAGAGGTCCAGTCTTGTGTCCTGTGGAGCAGGGGGTCAGTGTTTCTCCGCTTCTCTGCTCTGTTTGTTTTATAGAGCACCAATTTCAAAACGCAGCGGCCAGTTTTACTCCACAGCTCAGCAATCTCCTCTGATCTGCCAAAAAAGCAACCATTTTGTCAAAAGTCCAGAGGGTCATGCTTGTCAAACCCAGCCAGCGTTCATTAGTTGAATGAGGTCATTATTTTGACTCTTGGATGTTATTTTAGCAGCGACCCGCAGTACTAGGCTAATGGTGGTGAGCTTTACTTTCAATTTTAAGTAGGCCTGAATCACATCCTTCAAATACAAAGACATCAGTCTCAGTTCAAGCTATTATTAAAAATAGGGCCAATCATGTCACACTCATCTCCTTGTAATTTCACAAATAGGTAAGTTACATACGCCAGTTAGTGTATTTGAACCTGTAAATCGCTGATTTGGGTAAAAGCTTCGTAAAAACATCATGACAGAAAGTCTTCTCAGAAACGCTAAAGTTATTCTCTGGAAAGGCTGCATCACCAGCGCACCATTTGCACACAGTGACTTAAACTGTAGTGTGTCATTTATGCAAGAGAACAAGAGAGAGGGCCACAAATTGCCGGGGCTAAAGTAAAGAGCTTTATTTATAGCTGCCACCAAAGCTGAAAGCCGGTGCAGCTCTAATAGAGCAATCTGTATTCTTAATGGTAATGTTCCATTCGTTTGGTCCATTTGGCTCGGTACAGGTGCATTAATGGGGCTTGTTGAACAGTTCCAGCTGAGCTGATTTGAGGAAAATGACTGATCAGTGATTTCAACACTCCCTCTTGTGGATGAAAAAAGAATTAACCAAAATGGGTCATCAACATATTATTGTTAGAAGTAGGCCTATTTCAAGGGCGTAGATTTGCTTTTCATATTAATAGGGAACTAATTTGACACCAAACCCCCCTGCCCCTGACAAGGAATAAATGCAGATTTCTGGAAAAGGGGAGGCATATGACCCAATAACCATTTTATCTCAATTGTTTTTTTCATAATCGCTGTGGAGGCCAAAATCCAAACAAAAGTTTTATTAATTGCACATCCATAGTTACTATTATTGTGAACTTGTAGTGAATTTGACTTCAAGTGACTGACACTTTTCTTTGAAATGTAGCTGCTTATGCCCATGTCTCTCACCTGAGTCTTGCACAGTAAGCCTGACTGCCTAATTGCGACAAAGCATTAATTTCTTTTGGAGGCGATTCAATTATTGGTGGGGACATTTTAATAATCTGTGTATATTAGTGGGGACATGTGCCCTCCATCCATTCTACTGTAATTCTACACCCTTGCCCTATACATTGGATTTGATTGGTTTGGCTTTTTTTATAAGTGGCGAAAGAAAGAAGGAAAGAGTTGAATTTGGTTGGATATATGTTTGTTTACCCTGTATAATTATGTATAATGAACAATTCATAATATTTAATTCCTTATAAAGAAACGGGTTAACTGTTTAATTTGACATGGATGGCATTCAAGTTTGTGAAACTGCAAATTGTTTATTAGGAAGACAATTTTTTTGTTTATTTACTCACTTTTGTTTACGCTGCAAAATCATGATAACAGAGTTGACATTTTAAGATCATCTTAAACTAAAAGGATGAGATCAAAATCAAGGGATTAAAGAAGTGACAATGTTTCATTGTTTTTAGAGATTCTCATATGAAGAACTTGCTATCTGTTCGGATTACATATTTATTGCTTATTACTATTATTATTATTATCATCGTTATTATTACTTCTACTACTATTACTACTACTACTATTAGTATACTAGTATTATTATTTATTATTATTATTATTTATTCATTCATTTTCTTTTCGGCTTAGTCCCTTTATTAATCAGGGGTTGTCACAGTGGAATGAACCACCAACTTATCCAGCATATGTTTTACGCAGCGGATGCCTTTCCAGCTGCAACCCATCACTGGGAAACACCCATACACTCTCATTTACATTCACACACATACACTACGGCCAATTTAGCCTACCCAATTCACCTGTACCACTTCTTTGGCATTGTGGGGCAAACCGGAGCACCCGGAGGAAACCCACACAAACACGGGGAGAACATGCAAACTCCACACAGAAATGTCAGACTAAATGGTTTTAGTTATCGTGCTACCCATTGTGCCACTGTGACACCCTATTATTATTATTATTTTAATAATATTGAACTATGGCATTTCTGTGTGGAGTTTGCATCTTCTCCCCATGTTCGCGTGGGTTTCCTCCGGGTGCTCCAGTTTCCCCCACAAGTGCAAATAGGTGAATTGAATAAGCTAGATTGTTTATAGTGTGTGTATGGGTGTTTTTCAGTGATGGGTTGCAGCTGGAAGGGCATCCGCTGCGTAAAACACATGCTGGATAAATTGGCGGTTCATTCCGCTGTGGGGCCCCCGAGAAAAATAAAGTGACTAAGCCGAAAAGAAAATGAATGAATTAATAATAATGAATTAAACAGCTAAATGCTTAAAGGTTTGGTTTCAAAATGTCAGTCATGGACTCTTAGAATCCATAACATGAATTCATGCTCAACTTAAACCATTTAGTCTAAAATAATGATTTATAATATAATTTGATATATAATAATTTGAATGCTCATTTTTTATTTTAAGCTACAATTGCTGCTATTAACAAAACATTAACTAAGACT
Organism: Danio tinwini; assembly: GCA_903798205.1. Classification (NCBI taxonomy): domain Eukaryota; kingdom Metazoa; phylum Chordata; class Actinopteri; order Cypriniformes; family Danionidae; genus Danio; species Danio tinwini. The sequence goes on along the minus strand of CAIGQZ010032465.1, from coordinate 692,053 downwards.
TTTAGCTCAATAAATACTAATTTAATAGGTGCTTATTAATAATTAGGTAGATGGGTTATGGTATAAGCTACACTTAGCAATATAGAAATATACTATACTTTTTAAGTACTAAACAGCCAACATCTTAATGATTAGCAGGTGATAAGTTAGAAGGTATTAGTGAGAATTGAAACTTAAACTAAAATGTTTCCACAATTTAAAGCTAAATTGAAAATAAAATAAAAAACTCATGAAAGTGTTGAAACGTAGCGTATTATTGTAACATCTTTCTACTTGCTTTAAATGCAAATAGACCAGTTCTGTGATTTTTTTTTTTTTTTTGTTAAACCATACGAAATGATATATATTTTTAACTCCTGACATTTTGGTGGTGATGTGACAAAACTGCATGGGTTACCTCAGATCACCATCGACAACACACACTGAAGCAGCATCTGAATTCACATACATCTTAAGCAAGTGGAGTGTAAACAAGTAAACTTATAATATAGTTTTAATGTGTGTAACACTAGTATAAATTCACAACATTTTCATTCTGGTACTTGATGCTTGACCCTGCGTTTCCGGTCTGATGCATTCGCGTGTGTATGAATGTAAGTCTATGGGGAGAAAAGTCCAGTGTGACTGCAGCTTAAGGCAGAATAACAATTTAATCACATACAATAGAATATTCATTATAGTTAACTAAATGTGTAATCACTAAAACACTTACTTCCCACGCAAAAGTACCTAGAATAGCAAAGTTGAATAACGTGGGTCAAGCTTTCTAATTTATGGCTCCTAAACTCTGGAATAGCCTTCCTGATAATGTTCGAGGCTCAGACACACTCTCTAAGTTCGAAACTAGATTAAAGACCTATCTTTTTAGTAAAGCATACACACAATGCATCGCATAACAGAAAGATGCATGAGTCTGCTCCACACAGATGAGCTGGCTTGACAATCACCTGTAGGACACATTCCTCCTGTCTTAATGAACCAGACATTTTGTTAGAAATACTCATATGCTTTACATGTTTGTTTATAAAACTACTATTTTTATTTATAACACTCCATCTTTGCATCTCGTTTAAATACACTATGAACAGCAGCTACGCTAATTATTTTCTTTATTCTCCATTTCCTCCTGAAGATACTTATCCTGAAGCCCTTAGAGATTATGCAGCTCCATTGATGCAATCCAAGACGTGTGAAGAAATGATGCCAAGGTATCCATGATCCTGGACCAGGCCGTATCCTGAGCTGATGCTGTGGTGGCCATGGAGAAGTAGAGTGCATGAAACTGATTCCAGTAAGACCATAGTGACAGACGAAGTCCCTGCACTCTCAGAAATAAAGGTACGCGAGTTGTCACTGGGGTGGTACCTTTTCAAAAGGTACAACTTTGTACCTAAAAGATCTATATTACCACCTCAAGGGTACATATTAGTACCTAACAAGTACAAAAGTGTTCCTCCTAAAATTTGTTGGTACTAATATATACTTTTGAGGTACCAATATGGACCCTTCAAGTACAAATGTGTACCTTTTGAAAAGGTACCACCCCAGTGACAGCTCTCGTACCTTTATTTCTGAGAGTGTGCATTGATCCTGTGGGGGCCAGCCTGATCACTTGCCAGTAATCTACTTACACCTGCAGTTCTCCACAATGGACATCCAGCATTCTCCAGCCTCCGGTGCCTAGATTGCAGCTCCAAACAGGAAGATTGACCTGAAGAGAAATGGTCATGCCCAACTAAGCCTGGTTTCTTTCTAGGTTTTTTTGTTTTTTCACTTCACTTTGTCAGTTGAAGTTTTTTTCCTTGCCACTGTCACCACTGGCTTGCTTGGTTTGGGACTTGTGGAGCTGAGCATCGATGAATTTGCACTTCAGTGTTTGAACCTTCAGCAATGAATTTAACCACACTGAACTTAACTAAACTGGGGTATGTTTCCTAAACAGAGACGTAACTCATGGCTGAACTATCATAATACAATGCATCGTTTGTGAAAAGAACGATGTAGTGACGAGTGTTTCCCAAAACCCGCAGTTTCTCTGTCACAGATCCATCGCTTGAACCATGTTAGTTATAGTGTAAAACGCCCATAATGATGCTCTAAACGGGGTGGAGTAACTTCTTTAGAGAACAACCCATCATTTCTGTGTGCAAATGATATTGTTTTACACAAACACACATTTAAAGTAAAATACAATATTAGTTTTGGTAAAAACATGCACTCGTTTTCCATATTAATTGAAATGCAAGTAAATGGCACATATAGGGCCTATGTTTGTTTTACTAATATTATTGAGAAGTTGAACATTACATATTCTATTCTAAAACACAAAATCAATTACAAAATCTAACACTATACTAATATTATGTATAAATCATTTAAATAAATAAATAATGAGCCTATTTATAATAAATTTATTTACTTTAATAATAATAATATTAATGCTGATTATTATTATTATTATTATTATTATTATTATTATTATCATTATTATTATTATTATTAAGTAGGATATTGTTTGTTTATTTTTACAAAATTTTAAGTTTACTTTTAACACATGTAAACCACAGCAGAAAGTCCTAACCAACAGGCCCATGTCATATACAGTACAGATACTTAATAAATAACCCACTATAAAATAAAATAATTAACATATGCTGTTTTTTTTTTATTTTCACAAGTTTTGGAGACGTAACATAAATTCTGCTTTTAAATAATAGATCACCTTAAGCTTTCGCCATGAGGCTGTGTTCAAAATTATATTGATGTTTTCAAAGTGCACTGTGAAGGGAGCACAATTGTAAAGATGAAGATCGCTAAAACTGAACTGTAAAAATACTTTGAAAGCAAATTAGACCTAAGAGAGATGACTTTAATGTTTTTTTATTTTTAATAATTCAACTTTGAATGTTAGAATGAATAGGGCATAGGGGGGATAAGTAGGAATAGAACACAGCCAGGAACTGTGTTTCTAACTACAGCTCCAGAGATGTAGTTTCAAGTGCTCAAGTTTGCGACGCAGTTTGCGAATGTTTGTTGAAATGATGGATTTGGGAAACGGCAAATCAACAAACTATGTTTTTAACAACGGAACTTGCGAACTTAGTTGGCTAACGATGGTTTTGGGAAACGCACCCCTGAACTCTGAAATCTTGACTTTACTAGAACTTCTATGTTGGGTTGCATTGACACAATCTACATTGTAAAAGCGCTATAGAAATAAACATGAATTAAATTGAATTGAACCAATTTACATCAAAATGAACAGATTTGGTCAAAATATTTACATTTAAACACATTTACAACCAACCGCAGCTTTCAAACATCATTTCAGGAATAGAGCACACAGGATTGTGGGATAGTAAAGGCAGTGAATTTGAAGGATACATTCATACAAACAAGTAAAGATAGTTTAAGATTTGGTCATATCCTGTTGCTTTCCTACCTTGTAATACATTCTCTAAAGTCACATTTCTCCAGCCTTAAAGGGATAGTTCACCTCAATGCTCACACTTCGTTTCAAAATTGTTTAAATTATATTATTATTTTTTTGTTTACAGTTTCTTTAACATTCAAAATATCTCTTTATTTTTGTTTCAATATTTGTTGGGTGAACTATCTCCTTTAATCCACATTATTTTACAATTCGTGCTGCCACAAATCAACTTTGCCCCAATGATAGCAACATAAAATAGGCAGGTTTTTCAAAGTCTAAAAATGGACATACAGTACAGTTAAAGAAAAAAAAAATGATACAGACACCTTCAACATTCCACACATTATCAAAAAAAGGACATGTCTGATCAACAACCGGTATCGCACACTTTGTGATAGCCTTTTTTAAGTTAATGAATGTATATTTTTGGAGCTTTGGTGTTGCCGCCTTTGTGAATATGTTTGCACTTTTTGTTGTTTGGCTGAGCACCCATTTAGATTGATGCGCATGCTTTTGTGCATTTTTTCAATAAAATATGACTAGAACTCAGTCATTCTTCATTCAATTCATCTTCATTTATTTTTCCTTTATTACGTCCCTTTATTAATCCGGGGTCACCACAGTGGAATGAACCGTCAAGTTATCCAGCATATGTTTTACACAACGGATGCCCTTCCAGCTGCAACCTATCAATGGGAAACATCCATACACACTCATTCACACTCACACTACGATTAATTTTTAGCATACCCAATTCACCTATACCATGTCTTTGGACTTGTGGGGGAAACCAAAGCACCCGGAGGAAACCTAGATGGAGAACATGCAAAAATCCACACAGAAATGCCAACTGACCCAGCCGAGGCTTAAACTAGTGACCAGCAACCTTCTTGCTGTGAGGCAATTGTGCTGCCCACTGTGCCACCGCGTCACCATGTTCATCATGATAATGTCAAATAAAGTTCAGAGAAAGGTAGAGTATGTAACAAATTACAGTTATTTCAAAATTAACCAATGATTCCAGGAAACTGCTATATGAATATATTTATCACAACTTTCAATTCTTTGCTGTCAACCAGATTAATGGAAACCTTTTCTTCGTTACTTTCCCAGCCTCACTGCAGCAGGTTCTTCAGTTCATTTTGTTTTTTAGTGCTCTGTACTTACAATATGTGGTCACATCCGATCAAATCTTTTTACTAACCCATATGTGTTTGCTAATTTACCCATCAAAAATAATTCAAAAGATACCATCGTACCATAATTCAAAAATACTATAAACAAATAATAACTCCGATAAAAATCATGTTTCATTTTGGGATAGCTGCTAACATGAAAACAAACAAATGACAGCAGCGCTGCATCAACAGAACACAGAGAGCTTTAGTGCTCCTAATTAACCTTCTCTCTTGCAAATCAATACATGGTACCGGCTCTTTTTAATTGAGGAGTAATTATCAGTCTGTATTCATCTGCCTAATGAAACAATGCTTTGTTATGCCTGCAGCAATTCATAAAAAAAGTTAATTGAGTTCTGTTTTGTGAAGCAGACGGTCTCTCCTCATGGCGGTGTCTGCTTTCGGCCCATGTGTCGTCTCTTTGTCTTTGTGAAGATAAAGAGTGATGTTCTGTTGTTTGGCTCACACTTTCATTAGTGGTTAGACCGATCACAAAAGTCATGATTCAAATCACATTTTGAATCTCATCACACAAACACACATACAGTATGTATGTGTGACCATGGACCACAGAACAAAACATCAATGTCAATTTTTAGAAATTTAGATTCATACATCACCTAAATGCTGAATAAACAAGCTTTCCATTGATGTTTGGTTCCTTAGGATACATATAGGTCAATATTTGGCTATTTAAAAATCTGGACTGTCTGGAAAAATCAATATTGGGAAAAATTGCCTTTAAGCTGGTATACAGTCTAAAGGCCTACAGGTTAGTGAGATCACAAGCGCTTCTGGTTACATGCATTCACCACACACATACACCCCGCGCAGCAAAGGGGTGTGGCCAGAGCTTCTGTTTTTGGGCTTCCAAGGGCATGACACAAAGAGAGAAGTGATACAAATTAATTTTAATTATGTTCCAGAGAATTGTTAAAAAATATTTATAGCTAGCATTTGACAAAGGACAGCTTCCAGAATCTCTCCCAAGTTCAGTGCTGGATTTTGCTAAAAACTCATCAAAGAAGGAGCAGCTCCAACCATAGTAGACGCTGTGGATTGTGAGCCACAACCTGTTAATATTTTTATTATTGTTAAAATTGATCTATAACATGCATAGTGTCTACCGTTAATGGTATGTTGTAGCAAGGACGTAAACAAGGATGTAAACAATGGGAAATGCTAATACATATTTATCCATCAAATCCCTGTAAACACCCACAATCTTCAACAGCGCTGCAGTGTCTCTCTATGCGGCTGCTGTCTGTGCATTATACATCTCAAATCATGAATTCGCAAAAGATATGTAAAAGCTTCATATTACTTACATATGCTTATATATGTGAAAATATATATGTGAAAGACACTTGTCAGGTTTTATTTTAGAGAGCAGGCGTGAGGTTCAGCTTATTTTAGTTAAATAGATTAGATTTTAGAATTAGTTAAAAATATTATTAATAATATTATTAACATTAAAAACAAAGACAGTTAACATTTCTCCCCCCCCAAAAAAAACACATACTTGGAGCACTTCCTGGATTAAATTATAATATATATATATATATATATATATATATATATATATATATATATAGGGAGTGCAGAATTATTAGGCAAATTAGTATTTTGACCACATCATCCTCTTTATGCATGTCGTCTTACTCCAAGCTGTATAGGCTCGAAAGCCTACTACCAATTAAGCATATTAGGTGATGTGCATCTCTGTAATGAGAAGAGGTGTGGTCCAATGACATCAACACCCTATATCAGGTGTGCATAATTATTAGGCAACTTCCTTTCCTTTGGCAAAATGGGTCAAAAGAAGAACTTGACAGGCTCCGAAAAGTCAAAAATAGTGAAATATCTTGCAGAGGGATGCAGCACTCTT
>CAIGQZ010032465.1:635644-669961 GCA_903798205.1 Danio tinwini | reverse complement strand
AAACAGTCACAAGATGACTGATCGTGAAGAAACAATAGTCTGGCCCCATTTGTTACCCATGACCATTCAAGATTTTATCAAGACAAAATTGCATAATCTGACATTGACTTCTATGACCGACAATAAATATTGTGTGATTTGACCGGGGCTTTAACAAAATCAGACTACTAATCTGTGACAACTATAAAAAATGTGAGAAGAATACTTACAATATTATATGATTATTTCTATAATCAGTTAGAACTTTAAAGTACAGTAGCTCATAGATTCACAAGTGTTTTCATTATTATTTATTTATCAATGCTTTTGAATTGCGTTATTGTGACTTTTGTCTTTGCTCTGAATGGATGCAGTCTTCCAAGCTCATGGAAGTCATACACAATATTATTTCTTTTTCCATAATTTCTGTTGAGTGACAATTTTAACTTTGCTGAAAATTCAACATTTCAATTTAATAAAGTAACTTTAAGAAAAAAAATTAACAGTTTAGTCATTTGAAACAATATATATCCTGGGTTGGTCATGTAAAAAGGCAGCAGCATAGCTACATACAATATCAGCAATAATATAAATGTATTACATTGAAGGACCATGTGACCCTGATGCATACTATAGCAATTGCTGCTAAAAGAAATCAGCTATGTGCCTGTGATGTTTTTTTTTTCCCATATGAAAGATCATATTACCTGGTCCTGCAGAGACATGACTGGATTGTTCTTGGTGGTGTTGATGTGTAAAACATGGAAGCGGTTCTTTCCACACAGGTCATATGCGATGTTAGTAAAGGAGGTGCTGGCAGTCTTGGGCACACGGTTATAGATGATGATCAAATCCTCAATCTCAGGCAATGGAGGAGATTCCCGCAGGCCATCCCGCATCTGTCTCTGCTCCACCTCTCGCACCTCATGCCGGGCCATAGTGCGCTCTGCAGGAGAGAAGACAAACAAAAACATTATATGTACTTTATTTATTACAATCATGTTTTTATTGATATACCTATATAAAATCAAAACCTTAAAGTTATAAATATACACTTGCAGAATTACTGTAGTTTTTAAAACACTCTTATTATGCTATATTAAACAGTCATTTTGTTTTGGAGGTTTCCAACAACAGGTTTACAAGCACAAAAACATTTTTTTTTGTTTTGGTATACAGTAGGTTGAGAATGCTGTCATCCAGTTTGTCAGAATGCTCAGCCTATTGTGATTGGTGTACTGTAGGGATGCAACAATTAACCATTTTCACTATTAACTGCACTTTAATTCGTCATGATTAATTAATTGTAAAGGCTTCTCAACACTGCATTTCTGCATGGAACAAAACTGCTGCAAATACAGAAACTTATGCCAACTGTGCGCTAGTTTAAAGTTCCAAGCTTGTATACCGAGGCTAATATGCACGCACTGGATTAACTATGGCTTAGGCTATTAACTAAGGGCCGTTCACATGTCGCATCCAAGCGGAAACATCCCGCTCTCCCCTGTGAAGCCAATACGAAAGTTACTGAAAATGCAATTCATCGACTCGCCTTTAGGGGCTGGCTCCAGGAACTCCAGATGTTCACTGACTGCAATGTTAAATAGGCCAACTTTACAACTGATAAAAACATGTTTACAGCCTAGTACAAAAAATGGTTTAGGTTCATATAGCAAATATTCCCCATCATGACAACTGTGAGAGGGAAATTTATTTTAAAATAATTAATCTGTTTTATTTTATTTTTAAATTAAGTATGCATAATTAAGGGCGTGGCCACTTCAGAGACAGTTAGGTCTCGCTGGTCAAAATCATGTCATTCTGGCTGATTAGCCACTGAGCTCAGCATATACATCATATTTTTGTTTTGTTTTCTGTGGCTTTACACCGTCAGCTGCCTTTTGGAATTATTTCCTACAATTATCAGATAATGTGGCATGCTGTGTGCGCTTAATTGTGCTCACAAACCATTCAAGATGCCTCCATTTCCCAGGTGAGTGAAATTATATACTTGTATATCTTCTCTAAATATGTATTTGTTTTCTTTAAGACAAATTATCATTTATAAAACCTGTAATGCACTCCTGCAGCTGTAGGCTATAGAACAGTCATCTGAAACGTTGTCATACAGTGTTATGCCTGGATTTCATCAATAGCCTTGCATTTACTTACACAGACTATATTTGAAGTATTTATATTTTATATAAGAATAGTTTTCCTCCTGTAGAAAAGCATCATAAGAACAATGCTTAGTGGCTCAATGTATTACAACAGTGTTTTTAAAAGACTAAACACTTTATTGATACACAGTAGTATACAACCAAGCACATGTGGTCAGAACACAAACAAGGTGCAGGTAATGAGGTATTAAGCAATTCTCCCAAAGAAAAGCCTGTCTAAGCAAATGCTAGCAGACGTCTGTAGCTCTGTCTGCTCACATTCTGCCTCTTTGCCCTTGTTTGGTATCTCAGGTCGGTGCGTTGACGCGTGAACTAAATAGCGACGGTTGGGCGCGTCTACTTGTAGCTTCATTTAGAACCGATGGGTGACGTCACGGATACTACGTCCATATACTTGCGTCTTTTGCGCTTGCAAGTTTTTCATTTCTTTAGACAAATTTCACATTAGACTAATACTACTTTTTAAAATGTAATCTTATTTTTATTTATTTGGTCATTGTTCTGTCATTTATTTTCAGTGTAAAATGATTGTTAAAAATTTAAAAACTATTTTCACTTATTTTTAAGTGCGAAGAGAAAAGGACTTTTTTATTTGTTTGTATTATTTTTTTGTGCTGTATTTTTTGTTACTGAGCAGCAATAAATAACACTCTAAGGAGTTTTCATGGGATTTTCTAAACTAGTAGTGTTTTAAAATGATTGAATGTATAATTATCGTGATAACCGTGATTATTCCTCAGACTATAATCGTACAACCAAAATCTATAATCGTTGCATCCCTAGTGTATTGTGTGGTAAACCGAATGATCATTAATACCACATCCACATTTTAGTAACAGAGACTTGTGCATCTTTTGAAAGCACAGCAATATGATAGCAAATAATGATAATGCTGCTTTTATTTCAAGCCAAGTATTGTTTCTTAAAAAAGTGCAAGCAAAATGGATTTCTTCTTCGCTTTTGAACACAAACCTCATTTCTTCATTTAAAACTAGAGCACTTGAGGGCACAGTGAGCCAATGAGGAACACAAGCTGTCATTTATGCAGGAAGTAAAGCCAGAGTTACTTATGAATCATTTCAGGCAATTCAGATTCTCTTTATTATTTTTTAAAAAGGATAAAGAAATCAACTGATTGTTCACTTTGATAGTTAATACTTTGCAGACCTTTTTACATTGCCAAACACTTACGGTATATTACACACGGAATGACAGGTAATATCTGTAAAACCATAATTTGAGTACGTCCTTAAAGAAATCAAAACTGTATGCTCACTGATTTTGATTAAACACATTTAAAAAACAAAACAATTTTTGTTTTTAAATCATTGTATGCAATAAAAATGCCTCATACATTCCATTATTCCATGTAATCTTAGATTGGTAATTAAAAATAAACAAAGTCATAGACACCTTCATCCCTTACTAACTTCTTTTCAGACATCAAATCCTGGTTCACCTCAAACTTCCTGAAATGAAACAATAATACAACTTCTCGCAGGTACACGATGCACTTTAAACAAATCACATAACTTTTCTATTCCCACTGATGATTCTGTCAATACCCCCTCTTTTCAGGTTAAAAGTTTGGGGGTCATCTTCGACAGCACCCTTTCATTCACTGCACATGTTAATAATGTCACCCGGTCTGCTTATTTCCACCTTCGAAATATAAATCGCCTTCCCTCACACCTCATTCAACTCCCATTCTTGTTTATAGTTTAACCACATCCTGTTTAGACTACTGTAATTCCCTTCTGTTCTGCCTCCCTAATAAAACTCTTCAAAACATACAACTGGTACAAAACGCTGCAGCCCGTATCATCACAAAAAAAACCTCTATCTGTCACATCACACCCATTTTACAACAGCTTCACTGGCTTCCAATCTTTTCAGAATTATAAAATACTTTTCACTTTTAAAATCATCCACAATCTTGCTCCTCCATACCTTACTAGTCTTGTTCATATTGCCACACCTTCTCGAACAAGGTCTTCTTCTAAATCCTCAGCTTTGGCATTCACATCCTCCTGATCTCTGTAATCTTAACTCTCGATTACAATTTAGATCTGTTCACATCTGTTTAGCCTTCTTTCTTTAACTCAACTACACTTTAAAAAAATTATATTGTATTCATTGACTTTTATTGTGTTTTTATTTGAACTGACTGTTCTTGCTGTCCTGTAGGGTGACCTTGAGTTTCAAGAAACATGCCTGTAAATAAAATGCATTATCATTATCATTATATTATTATTATTATTATTATTATTATTATACACACCAAAAACGAAAATGTACTGCCCATTTGCTCACTTTCCAGACTGCTAAGGAGCTTTTGCTGAGGCTGTAAATTACAGGTTGTAATAATGTTGCAAAAAATTTCAGGAGAATTCTGTGCTTATCTAAAAACTGCTTCTTGGTTTAAGAGTTCTAAATATATTCTGCAGTGAGTTGATCATGCCAGAAAAGTTGTCTATGCTGTATGGATATAGATAGATGAAGCAAACACATTCGATTAGAAATACACTGTTAGACGTTTTATTGTATTTTTGCGGTTACAGTTTCTTGCATCGACCAATTCAGTTTGCTTCATGAGGCCTCAGTGCGTGTTTGAGAGGGAGAAAGAGAGAGGCACTCTTCGCATTCTACAATCTGTTGAAGCTAAAGATCTTTAAAGGTTCCCATCAGACCCTTCAGCCACCTGTTGATTTAGATGACAGAGAGAGCGAGACGAGAAAACAAAGATGTTTCAGCAGGGTTTTTTTCCTTTTATGTACACACAAGCACAATAACTTGCTGCACGCATTAAGATGTCAGGAGAATTCAGTACCATAAAATGCCTGTTTTCAGTTTCAGTGTACTTCCCAGACATGACAAATAACAATGTACAAATGTACATTTACACTGCCCTAAAATAATGCAGCTCAGATGCTTACAAAGTAAACATTACAAAAAAGAGTTTATATTTAAACATTCGTTTTCTTTTTGGCTTAGTCCCTTTATTAATCAGGGGTCGACACAGCGGAATAAACCGCCAACTTATCCAGCATATGTTTTATGCAGCGGATGCCCTTCCAGCCACAACACTGGGAAACACCAACACACTCTTGCATTGACACTCATACACTACGGCCAATACACTACGGCCAATTTAGCTTATTCAATTCACCTACTGTATAGTGCATGTCCTTGGACTGTGGGGGAAACCGGAGCCCCAAGTGGAAACCCACGCAAACATGGGGAGAACATGCAAACTGCAAACAGAAATACCAACTGACCCAGCCGGGGCTCGAACCAGTGACCTTCTCGCTGTGAGGCGTTTGTGCAATCTACTGCATCACCGTGACGCCCCATATTTAAACATGTTGAGGCAAATACCAAGACAAAATATTTCAGCACAGGCTCACTGGAACGATGTGACTCAATCTAGATTTTTGCGAAATGTAAAACATTGCATTGCTCAGTCAGGGTACTTTATTGCCCCATCATTTGACAAATCCACTAGCGGTCACTGTCCTAATCTGAAATATGTTAATTTGGGTATGTTTTCTACTATGTTTCCGAAACATGCCCTTCTTGTACAATTCCATGAGATGGCAGGCCTTGTACTGATCACTCAGTGAACCACACCCTTCTCTAAACCCAACCAATAGTCTTTTCAAAAGCAAACATAACAGAAGCCGTGCTTAACCATGCTTGTGGACCATGCTTAATCAGACTTAAACCAATATAATATACCAAAATTAAGTGAGTTTTAAGCTGAATAAATCTACCAATGGGCTAAGCAAAATAACCCTATGTCAAAACCGAAAACAAGATTATGTTACTTACCCTATAGGCAGATTATTTGGCTTGTTTTAAGAAATATGACATATTTAAATACGTTTTTTTCCTTAAAACAAGACAATATGTTTTGCTAGCCTAGAAACTGCTTATTGATTGAATACTTTTTTTTAGATATTTGGACTAGAAACAAGACAAAAACTAAACTAAAAAATTTAAGAGGGTTTTGTAGTGAAGTGACCATGCTAGAAAAGTTGTCTATATAGAGATTGATAGGTTAAGCAAACTTATTAGATTACAAATCACTGTTATTTCCCTGTAAACAACTCAAATGTGAAAAAGGTTGTTACTGCCCTATACTGTCCATTATACTGCAGTCAAACCTTCTGTATGTTTAAGTGCATTTTTGCAGTTTCACAAGTTAGCTTTTTCTCAAAAATGTACTGCAGGTTAAAGCACATTTTCCAATAAACCTGTGTTTAAATATAGAAATAATACAATTGATGATGAACCCTTTAAACTGTGAATATTATAAACAACAAATCTGAAAAGCACTTGTCTACATACAGTACTTAAGATTGGAAGAAAAATGCAGCTTTTCCTATTGAAACTACACACTAATAAATATAGTGTTGCTCATTTCATAGGATTCCAGTTACATTCTTAGAGCTGCACCAATAGACAGAATGTCACATGTACAGATAGGAAAATGGTCTCATCACATTCACATGAGTGTAGAAGAGCTTTCAAAGACACTGGGTCTCAGGAGGGACCAACACTCAACAAAACAACAATTCTCCCGTGGTTCACACGGAGCCAACACAGCTCAAGAAGCTGTTTGTGCCAACAAACAGTAGAAAGAGATAAAATCCTCTATCCATACAAACAGAACAATAACTTGTTTGCTTTTTACAATAACATTTCATATTTAAATATGTATTACAGCAAACAAAGTTACTCCAATAGTACAAAAAATTATTTAACTGACTTCCTTATAAAGCATTTTTTTTTCTTTTATTTATTTTTTGCTTCTGTAAAACACAAGCGGAGATATTTTGTGGAATGCTGAAAACCAAACAGTTTTCCCCAAACAAATTTGGTTCTCATTGACATTCATTGGATTTTTGAACATACAGATACTGTGGATTTTTGTGCATATAGGGACTGGCAATCAAATCTGGTAACTAACAATATGGTCTTCAAAATAAGAATCAGCTCATAGAAGTTTGAAATCACCTGAATGTGAATGTTCAAGTGTCCCTTTCAATATTATAAACAAAAAAAAGATTAAAATAGTTAACAGTACAGTACATTGTGCATGTCCTCTGAAGTGTAAATAAACTACAGAGAATGTAATTTTACACATAATCACAAAAATGCGCAGCAATCCTGAAAAAAAGCCAAGCAAAAATAAATAAATAATGGCATCTCTTCCCAGTTACATGGTTTCATACACTCATTTTGCACAAAGCAATTATGCAAAGCTCAGTTTGCTAATAGACTCATCAGTCTTCAACAGTGAACACCTACCAGTGCATAAAATAAGCCACTTAAAATATTGATCAAGTCTTAACAAGTCTCTATGCATCAGCTACTTCTCTAAATTATCTTTCACCATTGAGGACTACAACAACACTCTGCCTGGCATCCCATATACACTAACAAACCAGGACACAATCCCCATCAACACAGACATTTATAATGTGATTGATACAAGGTAGCAAAACTAGAATGTTTTACTAAAGTTCACATTATTTAATGAATAACTGTCAGGCTAATTTACTCATTTAATTTTAATGAATTTATGCTGAGTGCATGTATGTTCAGCTTACCCTTCGCAGTACTCTGATGCAGACCCTGACAAGCATTAATTAGAAAAAAATATATGACACAGAGCACAATATCAGTGATCGTCCATCTTGGTATAGCTATAATGAGTGTGGGCGGGCTGAGAGTGATGGGAGTGGATACTTTTACTTTGTGTTTATTTTATCTTTTAAAGTTGTTGAATGTTCACCGGTTCCCATCTCTTTCTTCTTTCTTTCTCTTCCCTTCCCTGAGTGTGAGTTTAAACTGCTATTACACAATGGTGTACACTAACAAATTATAAACAGTGACATTTCTTGAGTAGTTACAAAGTAGTTTATGTGTACTTTAAAGGTGCAGTAGGTGATTTTCCTCAGAAACATTTTTTGTTGTGCTGGTTAAAAGTGTCTTTACATTCCGATAGCAGTGTTTGAAGTAAATGGTCTAAATGTATTTATATGTATTTTTATATTCTGGGTAAGGTATAAGACTAAAAAAATATTTGTCCAATTAAAAAAATTGTCGGGTCGACAATAGGCATGGGACGATAACCGTTATCAAGGTATATCGCGGTTTGGAAAAGTCAAGGTTTTAAAGCCACCAAAGTTTTCTACCATACCGTTCCTAAGGTATGTGTAAGATTTTTTTTGACAACAGTATCTCTAGCAGAAAAGTTGCTTTGAAAAGTTCTTGAAACTAATGAAGACAGCTAATCAATGTCAATGATTAATTTTCATTATTCAGCCTGACATGTTTACTGCTCCAAAATGTTTTAAAAGTTTCTCAAAATAAAATGCTGTATATATTGTGTTCATTGGGGAATAAAAGTTCTATTTTTTTACCAAGACATTTTAAAAAGAATATATTTTGGAGCAGTAATCAATACTGTGAAACTGTGATATTTTTATTCAGGGTTATCATACCGTCAGAATCTTACACTGGCCTATGCCTAGCCGACAAATAACTAAATTACGACAGGTAACTCGAACTGTCAACAAATTTAAACCTTTATTTCTGTACAGCCTCTTTACACAAATAGATACATCATTTGAGCGTACATGTAAAGCATGGCCACCTACAGCTGACAGAGAGAGACATCAGGCAAACTCTGCATCAACCTGAACTTCTTTCTAAAAAGAACAACGTGGCCTTGTATCCATGAAAAGAAAGATTGTATCTGAAAAGGGCTTCTGCCAAAATGCAGAATCAAAACTTTTCTAAATCCTGAATTAATATTGGAATTACTTTTACACGCTGGAGGGAAATTACTTTATGCAGTTCAAAACAGCAATCTGAAGTATGATGCCATGTTTGCAGTATTTATTTTCGACAGGTACGTTTTAAAACAATTTTAGTCACGCCATGCTTATGTAGATTGTGTTCTTTTTAAATGAATGGGCTATATGGATGGAGATGTTTTTTAGCCACTGAAAACATCCGGCGAAAGACTGACTATTTTCAAGTTCATGGAGTACCTCTTACAGCATAGATAATATAGTATGCCTCTTACAGCATAGATAAATAGAGCTAAATATTCATTTAGTTGTTCAAGTGTAAAAGAAGATGAAAAATAAGTGATGTGCGAGGATCAGCGAGCATAATTGAAAATGAAGTCATTCGATGTCTTGGTAAGGTAAGTCTAATGTAAAAAGATGACAGGGTATTTCTGTTTTTAGCACTCCTTTTTTCTGTTCTGATTTTAATTTATTTAACATAAGTACATAGTGCTTTTCTGCCGAATAACCAGCTTTACTGAGGTGAAGTTTGATTTATATTTGCACATTCGTTATTTTTTGAACTGTGACAACCTGTGACACGCTCCCACTCTAATGTTACTTTGAAGATTCGGTCTGAAATAGTGAGTAGATATGACTTCAAAACACCATTAGCACTACTCAACTGACTGTAAACAACGTTGTATTTTATAGTAATTGACTGGTTATATGATTTCGCTATTTAGACTTTGCTAACAATACTTTTCTGAAATGATATTATAAAGTCTGAATGTGTGAATATAAAACCAACTTTACCCGACACCAGTTTTGGGGAAATATGATGCCTGCACCCGCTGGCCTGTCAACAACTACGCTGGAAAAAGTGCGTGTCTCCATAGAGTTTTCTAACTGGTGAATGACATGATATAGTGTATATAAGGTTGCCTATCATCATCAGATCGTCATCTATTTGGTGCACTTTCGCACCTTGAGGTGTGGCTTTAGACCAGGGGAGGGACATACATTTTTAAAGCTATTATGCTAATGTTAGCATTTTGGCAGATCACTTCCTGCACCTTTAACTTGAGTACATTTTTAGTTTTGTATATATTTCAATACACTATGTCCCAATCCCAATTCTACCCCTTAGCCCTTTCTCTTACCCCTCATTTTGTGCGTTCCCATGAAAGGGTAGGGGTGTCCCAATTCTGTTTAGCTTGAAGGCGTAGGCCTAAGGGGAAGGGCTAGATAGCCCTTCGAACAAAGATTTTTCAGAACCACACTCGAAACCAAGGGGTAAGAAAATTTCCCAGAATGCACCAGCTACAACAGCAGGATTGCTGCACCCGGAAGTTTTTTTTGTCATTACTTCGAATTTTTACAACAAACAAGCTTTAATATAAACATGGTTTAATATATTTATAACCGCGCTCGTGTTCTACCGTCATGCTTTTTAAAAAGAAATTGCTAAAATAAAAACTGCTAAATTTCGCCATCTATAATCCACAATCATAAGTCCTGTACAGCAGTCCCACAACATTCTGACACTTGATGACACTCCAATACCCTGTCAGAAAAGTTTAGTGGCTGAGAATGAGTTTTTTACAGTGTCTGCTATAATGTTAATGTTGTTTTTGGTGTGTTTACATAGATGAATATGGCCACTGTGTAAATGTGCAGTATAGTTACGATCTTATTGCCACATTAGATCATTATGATAACATAATATATGCCTTCAGGGATTTCCTGAAGATAAATACCAAAAATACAAATACCAAGCAGTTGCGATGGTCTGATCTCATAAGAAGCAAGAGATCGCGAAGACACATGATGACATGTGCAGGTGCTGTAGTGCTGTCCCATTTCTCAGGGGTAAATTTTGAAGCCCTTCCCCTTCACACTCGGTTTTAATGGCCAAGGGGAAGGGGTAGAGGTACAAAAATAGAATTGGGGTTGGGCCTATATGTTTATATTTTTTTCTTGTCTACAGTGATTGGCTATGTAGAATAAATCCCTTCCAATCAAATCACGCATCGAAAAAAAAAAACACATCAGACAGACAGACCTAGAGACACGGATGCTTTAGAAATGCAGCAAACATGTAAACTATAGTGTGGAAGCATTAAAATACACTTGTAGAGTAGCTTGTTAGTCAGGGCTTAATGTATATAAAGTGCTGGCCAATAGATTAGCAATATGAGCAATAAACAACTAATCACAACAACAAATTGAACATCCAAATATGTACGAGAAAAAAGAAAGGTAAAAATACGTAACCACTGACTTCCATAGTATTTTTTTTCCTTAATATGGATGTTAATGGTTAGAGGTGGGCAGCACGGTGGCGAAGTGGGTAGCACAATCGCCTCACAGCAAGAAGGTCGCTGGTTCGAGCCTCGACTGGTTCAGTTGGCATTTCTGTGTGGAGTTTGCATGTTCTTCCCGTGTTTGCGTGGGTTTCCACTGGGTGCTCTGGTTTCTCCCACAAGTCCAAAAACATGTGGTATAGATGAATTGGGTAAGCTAAATTGTCCGTAGTGTATGTGTGTGAATGTTTCCCAGTGATGGGTTGCAGCTAGATGGGCATCCGCTCCGTAAAACATATGCTGGATAAGTTGGCGGTTCATTCCGCTGTGGCGACCCCAGGTTAATAAAGGAACTAAGCCGAAAAGAAAATGAATGAATGAATGGTTACAAGTTTCAAGCTTTCTTCAAAATATCTTCTTTTTTTGTGTAGTAAATCAGAAAAAGTTAATCAGGTTTGGACAATGATTTCATTTATATACATTCATTCACTTACTACAGGCTTAGAGTTAGGCTTAGGTATTAAAACATACAAAGATATACAACGGAAACTAGTTTAGTTATGTCATTTGTTCTCAGCACAGAGCACAGCTGTACAGCAGTAAAAAAGGCATCACTGATAGAAGGTTGGGGGTGTAACAGACAAGAAGTGATGAAGCTTGAAACTGGAGCTGTGGTGTTTGTCCTCTACAGGCACTAACAGAAGGCAGAATCTGCTCATAATGGAGAGGAATGACGTTGCCTCAGTCGTGTCATTGCACATAGCATCCATTACGGCTCCACAGCGCTCCGACTCCCTCCAGCTTCTTTACATAATCACAACAGGATTGCATTTCTCTCACTCATGCATCTTCTGCTTTTCATCAATCTGATGGAGGAGAAACGCTATACTCTTCTCGCAGCAGAAATGGAGAGCAAGGCCAGTAGGCATGACTGCATTGCTCATCTTAATTAGTAAACAACACGCCCTTTCCTGACACACAAATGCCTTTCCAGATGATTAAGCCTTTGATGGTGTTAAGAGGATGTGGCATAATTACAAGTGAAGCTGTTTGTGCTGTTTTTGCTTTTGTACTGCGACTGAGGTCTGAAGGGAGCTCATTTAAGTCAGCAAGCATCTCTATCTGTTTTTCTGGTGTGCACAGTAGAGGGCAGCATCTTGCTGTCAGGTAGTCATTTATTTATTTGCAGGGGTTTGGGAAGGGCTTTTTTCCCTCATGTGGAGGCTCCGCTTTCCTGGAGGACTTTTATCCTTAAATTAGATTGTACACAGGACTGATTAACTGCTGTCAGCATTGCTTTGTTAGTGTACCATATGATGCAGAGACATAAATTAATTGGACCTTTTTGTTTGTACTACAGATTTTATTATCAGTGAGATTTTTTCAAGTGGTATCACTAGTAAGGGATAACTGATGTTGAGCCAGAGTCAATTATCCTGTTTATATTACGGCTATTTCGAGTACAGATGTTGTATTTAAAGACCTTTGACCTCAAACCATTCCTTAGTATAGGACTAGTTTGTGACACCTCCTCAAAGCCTTGACTGCTGCAAAACTGTAAAGTAACTGAAATAATTCGGTGAATGGATATACACTCACTGGCCACTTTATTAGGTACACCTTACTAGTAGTGAGTTGGACCCTATTTTGCCTTCAGAACTGCCCTTATAATTTGTGGCATATATTCAACAAGGTACTGGAAATATTCCTCAGAGATTTTGGTCCATATTGACATGATAGCATCTGCATGCAGATTTGTCAGCTGCACATCCATGATGTGAATCTCCCAGTCCACCACATCCCAAAAGTGCTCTATTGGATTGAGATCTGGTGACTGTGGAGGCCATTTGAGTACAGTGAACTCATTGTCATGTTCAAGAAACCAGTTTGAGATGATACGTGCTTTATGACATGACACGTTATCCTGCTGGCAGTAGTCATCAGAACATGGGTACACTGTGGTCACAAAGAGATGGACATGGTCAGCAACAATACTTAGGTAGGCTGTGGCGTTGACCCAATGCTCAATTGGTACTAATGGGCCCAAAGTGTGTCAAGAAAATACCCCCCACACCCTTACACCTCCACCAGCAGCCTGAACCATTGATACCAGTCGGGATGGATCCATGCTTTCATGTTATTGATGCCAAATTCTGACCCTACCATCCAAATGTGGCAGCAGAAGTCGAGACTCATAAGACCAGGCAACATTTTTCCAATCTTCTAATGTGCAATTTTGTAGACGTGTGCCAATTGTAGCCTAAGTTTCCTGTTCTTAGCTGACAGGAGTGGCACCCGGTGTGGTCTTCTGCTGCTGTAGCCCATCTGCCTCAAGGTTGGACATGTTATGCTTTCAAAGATGCTCTTCTGCATACCTCAGTTGTAACGGGGGGTTATTTGAGTTACTGTTGCCTTTCTATCAGCTCAAACCGTTCTGCCCATTCTCCTCTGACCTCTGGCATCAACAAGGCATTCGTACACACAGAACTGCCACTCACTGGATATTTTCTCTTTTTCGGGCCATTCTTTGTAAACCCTAAAGATGATGTGCGATGAATACTCAGACCAGCCTGTCTGGCACCAACAACCATGCCATGTTCAAAGTCATTTAAATCACCTTTCTTACTCATTCTGATGCTCTGTTTGAACTGCAGCAGATCGTCTTGACCATGTCTACATGCCTAAATGCATTGCGTTGCTGCCATGTGATTGGCTGATTAGAACTTTGCATTGACAAGCAGTTGGAGAGGTGTATCTAATAAAGTGGCCGGTGAGTGTAGAATAATTAACTAAAATAATTTCACACTATAAAAGTAATGTTCATTTCATCAACTAAAACTAGGGCTTTTTTTCACTTTAATTTGGCAACCAAAAACTTGACAGGTCCTCTGTGCCAGTAACATGCACTAATGCTCTAATGAATGAGCAGTGCATTATAGCTGATGAAAGAAGAAAATACTCAAATGTAATCAAAAAGAAAAAAAACGAATCAACATTAATTTCTGTTAGAATCCACTGCATTTCGCTGTTCATTCATTAGATGAGCATTAGATGATCAGAGCACGTTACTAGCAGACTGGTCAAGTGCGTGTTTGTGTGCTATTTTTGTTGATGAAATTAACACTGCTTAGAATTTCCATCAGCTAATCAGAATCAAGCATTCAACAATCTTGTTATATACGATATAACTGTGTATTGTCCCCAATGTGTGTCTGTGGAGTTCCACCTCAACATAACCAAGTAATTATTCATTATGAAATGTTGTAAACGACTACAAAACGTACTCTTTTTGCATGTCATTATCACATGACCTACCCAACGTCAGTTGCATTGCTTCACTCCATTCCTAAATTCTCTTATAGAATAGTAATGTGTCCATTAGATGCAAACTTCTCTCAAAAAGATCAAATATAACAACAACAACAAAAGAAAGCTACAACAAGTAGCTTACACTGAACTGCTGTCTAATCATTTTGATGGATGAAGGATACGAGTAGAATCCCGGAAAAAAGCGATCAATGAGATGAGATTATCTGCATGTGACAAAGTGAAGTCAATTTAAAAATACTGCTTTGCTAAAGTGAATCAAACCAAGAAGAAAATGGCAACATTAACTTAAAAAAAATTAAATTAGATTAAAACAAACTTGACAGGTCTGCTGCACCAGTAACATGACTGAATGTGTGCACTCTGATCCGTTCATGTAATGAATGAACAGCGCAATGCAGCTGATTATAACAAAATCAAAGTTGGTCAGTTTTTATACTTTAGACTATATTTTAGTCGTGTCTTTTTTGTCAATGATATTATGCAGTTTATTCATTAGATGAGGCAAATTAAAGTGTGCAGATTCTTAGTTCAGTCATGTTATTTGACCTGTCAAGTTTCTATTGGTTTTAAGCCATTGGCTACAACAATTTTGCACTTATTTTTGCAGATGAAATGAACACAGCAACTATGTTCATTTCATTTAAAAGGGAAGTCGCGGCTCCCGAAGTGTTTTGATTAGGCAATATCTAAACAATAAACATAGATACAGTGTTTATTTTAACAGCACAAACGAATGACGCCAGTTTTATGCAATTTAGACAACCTAGGGTGAAGAGTGACATCACGGCTCCCGAAATAATTTGATAAGGCAATATCTACACAAAAATAAATACATAGTTTATTTTAACGGCACAAACCAGCACAAATCGAGCACAAACGAATGACATCAGTTTGGTGTGATTTAGACAACCTGGGGTGGAGAGTGGTGTCACGACTCCTAAAATATTTTAATTATACTGTATCTAAACAACAAAAAAAGATAAAGTGTTTGTTTTAATGGCACAAACCAGCACAGATCGAGCACAAACGAATGACACAGTTTGGCGCGATTTAGAGAAAATGGGGTGGAGAGTGACGTCACGGCTCCCGAAATATTTTGCTTATATCTAAAGGAGGAAAACAGATACAGTGTTTGTTTTAACAGCACAAACCAGCACAAATTGAGCACAAACGATCTGTGCTGATTTGAAGTCATTGGAGCACCATGGGGTGAAAAGTGACATCACACGGTCAAAAAAATAATGCTTATTATCTCAGATCCTAAACCAGCACAATTTTTATGGGGTACCAACTTCACGGAGGTACTCCAATTCGCAAATTTAAAACACAATTCATAAATCCACTACTCCAATTCATAAATTCAAAACACAATTCATAAACACCCAAATCCAATTCTTAAATTTAAAACTCAATTTATAAGCACCCAACTCCAATTCGCAAATTCAAAACACAATTCATAAATCCCCAACTCCAATTCATAAATTCAAAACACAATTTATAAACACCCAACTCCAATTCCTAAATTTAAAACACAATTCATAAATCCCCAACTCCAATTCATAAATTCAAAACACAATTTATAAACACCCAACTCCAATTCCTTAATTCAAAACACAATTCATAAATCCTGAACTCCAATTTGTAAATTTAAAACACAATTCATAAATCCATAACTCCAATTCGTAAATTTAAAACACAATTCATAAATCCCCAACTCCAATTTGTAGATTCAAAATATAAATCAATTCATCAATTCAAAAGTAAAAAGCAAAAATATTTCCGAAATATATAAATTCCTTGGATTACTTTCCTCATGCATTTATGAATTATGTTAGATGTATCTATGAACCACTGAATGTGCATTTAAGGTGCCCTTTTAATTTGTGTGCGTTATTTTTGAGACCTTCCAGACAGGAGATGATTCTTATCTTTTTTTTGAGGATATTCTGTTTAGCCAAATCACAGTAAGTTTTTAATCCACCAACCATAACACTCCTTACGGAACAAACTCTAGAAGCTCCACCATTTAATTATTATTATTTTATATAAAATAAAATCAATTGTTTTAGCAGTATTATTAGACATTTGTGCTTTAGACATGTGTTTCAAACTATTTTATCTTGACAGACTGGCACAAATATTCAGACCCTCCTCATACCAATATCGTAATCTCATTTTTTCAGAGTACCGTGCAGCCCTAGTGTCGACAAACACTTTCTAAATATCTCTCCATAAATCACAAATCGTGTCAAGCTGATGCTTTTCCAACAGGTGGCGCTTATGAGTCATCCAGAATAAAAACGTGTGGGTTTCCTAAAGGCTTGCACACAAGTGCAGACACATCCCTAGAGCAACTAGACTTCAAATAATCTTTGCCTCTAATCTTTAAGGAACTGACATACTGTGAGTTAAGAAAATGGTCAGAAAGGTCATGCTTTGGGGGCAGGACAGGAAGAGAGATCTGTCAGCTTAACATCTTTTAATTTAATACTTTATGAATTTTGACAGCTTCTGCATGCCCTATTCCTCGCCTATTCCTTATTTATATGTGCGATTTCAGTGACTATTCTCAGAAGAAAGTCTGAAATGTGGCTAAATTTGAAAAGGTGCTACTATTTTGAGTTTTGTTGAGAGTTTCCCATGAGGCTGAAATGAACTGCAGTGTTCATCTCGGTGTCAGAAACCGTTTTAACACTCAAGTGCACTTGGAACAAGAGGTGTGTGATCAGCAGAATGGATGACAACAGTCACTTACTCTATTTGTATGAGCACGTCATGTGAGGATACAGTCTCTCGGTTGGGTTTGAAACAGAAAAATGACAATAAAGAGATAGCTTTCTGCTTGAAACTGGAAAAATAACCCTGCTGTGCTTATTTTACTGTGACTAAATCAGCTTATCTTCATTTAAGAATATCGGGAAATGTGGAGAAATACTGCAGAAGTGCTTAACTCCTGTGTATCTAGAAAATGAATGAATTTTAGGCAGTAATCCTCAAGAACACTACAACTACTATTGACACTACTACTACTACTACTACTTCTACTGGGTGATATGGAAAAAAAATATATCACAATAATTTTTTTCATATCAGTCGATATAGATAATTATCACGATAAATGTCACATTTTTACATCTATTAATTTTTTAGGATTTTCAGCATGCCGATTGCTTTGTGCAGCTGATTTAACACTTTTTGTGAAATGTTTTAGCTGTCTGACAATATAAATAATAAAATATTAAACAAAAGAACAATCATAATTCAGCATTTACTGTTTAACTACCAAAGACATTACCCTTACAAGTTGTTGGATATTATTGTTCAATATCAAAATAAATAAATAAAATAAAACAGTTTTGGAACAAGTAAAAGGTGAGCTAATGGTCACAGAATTTTCAGTTTTGGATGATCTGTCCTTTTTGTGCGGAGTATGGTGAATTTAGGGTGAAATATCCTTTAATATATAGGCTATTTTATTTAGGGATGCTAACGATTACTTGAGGATCGATTGTCAATAACCCTTTAAGCGATAGACCTCATCGATGACTGATTAAGCATGGACATTTAAAAGTTTAGTTATGCTTTTGAGCTGTGAGAAACGTCCACGCATTACATCATCAACTGTGTGCAGTTTACCTTACTTATGCAGTCACCCTCTAGACATCGCATATTGCAGGATGCATAAAAACGCTGTTATGCGCAGGTCTCCGTTATATCAGCGGGTGTTTTAATTTTACCTCACAGACTGGCATGAATAGGCCTATGCAGACTCTCATTTTATAAATCGCGCATCACGGGGAGACATGTGGGGAGCCTCTCCATTCACTCAACGGGTTTCTGAGCTCTCTCATTCTTCAGACCAAGTTTATTCTTCCAAGATAACCTAAGAATACTATCAGTGCTGCGAATAGCTTGTAAAGACCACCCAGCTCATGTTGCTTAAACCGCGCTTCGTTAATGAATTGAAATGAAACCGTGAAAATAGTTTAATGGATTGTTTTAGAGCTGAAGCATATACTATAGCAGACTTGTTTTAAGGCTCTTCACCTCAGATGTTATTCGTTCTTCTTGTACATTAGAATTAATTTACACATTATACATAATGAAATTCGTTGCAAAAAGATACATTTTCAAAGAAAAATATATAAAGTGTATATATTTTTAGTTCGGATGCTTCCCTCCGTGGAAAATCAGGATTTAATGAATGATTTAATTTTATTAATGGTCCACTGCTCTTGTAAACGTCTGTCATATATTTGCTGCATTTTTAATATGTCATTATTTTAAAGATTACGTCTTGAGCATTTTTTCCTCGGTGATTATGTCCTGGTTCTTTGGACAATATGTATTACAAATTCCAAAGAAGATAATTTAATTATAAAAAGGAAACATAAGGTTGACAACAAAATATCCTATCAATATCGTAACAAATTGTGTTGTTTGTCATATCTTTCGTCTGTCTTTTTTTAGTAAGGCACGGCTTTCGAAAATGATGACATAAAACTCTGCTGGGTAGATCCGCTGGTTTACCAACAATTGTTTGGATCTGTAATTTTATTAGCATCTTCATCAGTGGGGTATTGCCTGCTTTTGATGACACGAGTCATCTGCACAATTTGCAGGGCACGTTGCTCTGTTTTGTGTCCAATTGCAATAAACGAAGTAGCTCCAGACTACTGATGTTTAGTTATGTTTCTTGTCAACAATGTCTGTGACATTTTTACCTTATTTTTTCTTAACTCTCCAAGTTCAACTAACACTGTATGGCTGTACACTTCTACTGCGTGTGGCATCCGGAAGGGCAGGCTACAAAATTACTCATTACGTTACGCATAGTGCGTAAATATTATTCAACAATTATCGAACTGTCATTATCGTTTTATCGAAAACATCTATATAGTGATAATTATCGATAACAAATTATCGCCCAGCCCTAACTACTACTACTACTACTACTACTACTACTACTACTACTACTAATAATAATAATAATAATAATAATAACAATAATAATAATACCAATAATAATAATAATAATAATAATAATAATAATAATAATAATAATACAAAACAAAGACAAGTCTTCTGTTTGAATCAGTAATTTCTTTAAAAAAATAAGTCTTTATAAGATGCTTATATAATATGCAAATGTGTAATATTTCATTAATTCATTCATTATCTGCCACTTATCCAGGGCTGGTTCATGGGGGAAGCAGTATCAGGAAAAAAACCCTGACTTCCCTCTCTCGAGACATTCTCCAGCTCCTCCGACAAGAACTCAAGGCTTTTTAGTGACACAGAGTCCCTCCAGCATGTCCTGGGTCTTTCCTGTGGCCTCTTTGTGGTTAGACAATCCCTGATCACCACCTTAAGTAAAGTCATTCAGGAGGCATTCAAAACAGTTGCTTCCTCAACGTGCTTCTCTCGATGTGAAGGAGCAGTGGCTCTACTCACGCAAATCTCTAAGGTGTGCCCTGTCACCCTGCAAAGCAAAATCATGATAATGATTCTTGTAACCAAGAAATTATCCTTTCGGTCATGACTCAAAGCTGACCCAAAGCTGGTTAGAGTAGGGACATAGATTTGCAGGTAAAATGGGAGCAAAGCGCTAACACATTGACTGCATTTCTGCTGCTGCACCGATTTACCTAAAAAGTTGCACCAAAGTTCCACCCTTCTCACATTTGTAAACCCCAAGATATGTGAACTCCTTCTCCTGGGGCAAAGAATCCCACCTAAAGATGGCAAGCCACCATTTTTCCAGTTTGAGCACCATGACCTTGAACTTGCTGATTCTCATCCCTGCTGCATCACATTCAGCAGCAAACTGTCTCAGAGCATGGTGTACTGTAGGTCTAGGCCCGATGAAGGCAACAGGACAACATCATATGCAAATTGCAGAGATGAAATCCTGTGGTCCCTAAACCAGACTCCCTTCGGCCCTACTGTGTGTGTAGAAGTTCCATAAAAATATTGAACAGAACCAATGATAATGGGCAGAACTGCTGGAATCCAGATACAAATCTGACATTTGTGACTACCTGGACGAAATCTGATTGTTCTTCCTGAATCCAAGGTTCAACCATTAATCTGATTCACTTCTCTAGTACCCTGGCATAGACTTTTACAGGGAGACTGAAGTGTGAGATGCCCCTATAGTTGAAACACATACTCCTTCTTAAAAAATAGGAACCACCACCCCAGTTTCCCAGTTCAGAGGTACTGTACCTGACTTACTTGCAATGTAGCCAAGACAGCCCCACAACATTAACAGACTTTAGGTACACGCATCGTATTTAAAATGATAAAAAAAAAAAAAAAATGTTAAAATCTGTCAAATTACACAGAACTTCAATATTAACTTAATATTAATGACTAAATTAATAAATTAGTAATTGACTCAAGTCATAATACAATAGTTACACTATTAATCAGACTGATGTTGGCTGTATTGTTAATTAAACATAATAAACTGAATAAAATGTTACCCATTCATGCAGAAATGTCCTGCAATTCAAATAATTTATTTTAAAAAATAAAATCAGACATGGCCCCTCAAGCATAAACCTAAAATGTTCATAAAATGTTCAAAGAAAAAAAAAAACATTCTCTTGAATCTACCAACAATTTCAGATTCTTACAAGCAGAGCCTGTAAATGTTGAAATGACTCAGTGAATATGGGATGGTAATTTGTATTCTGATGCCTATGGCATGAAGTAAAATGAATTTTGAAGGTGCATTTCTCTGATCGATTGGGATCCATTTTGATGAAATCTTGTGAACACAGAAGGGGAGGGTTTGTGAAGTTTGCAACAGAAACATCTATTGATTTGGCTGAAGTTGTGCAGTGAATGATGCAACTTACAAATAAGATTCTGGAAAGCCTGCAGTTGCACTTACCAATGTATAATGTAGACCTATGCCTCAGTCGGAATGTGCCACAGCAATATATGTAACTATCTCAGAACTTGCAGAGGCAGAATCAAACAGAGTCAGTCAAACAGCACTGCATGATGCCAAAGTTATAGTCCTAATATATAAAACTGAAGAATGATCTAGTGTTACATTAATTCGAATAATAAAAAATCTTATCTGAATTTAGCTAAATATGACCTCGCTTTAATGTTACAAGAAAAAAATTATATTAATAATTGCAGTTACATTATTTGTTTGTTTGTTTAGTTCTCTGCTCAGGCCAGACTTTAAAAACCTGCTCACGAGTGTGAAGTTACTTCTAAATGAATGGTTTTTAGAGCTGTTTTTATTATTATATAATAATATTTTTTTCGAAAATATTCGAAATATTCGAATATTCCGCATTGATGCTGAGATTTTCAAAATGCATCATGATTGTCTCTTAAATCGATTCTGAGCTTAATATTTGCTTTACTAGCAGCCATACTCTGCTTTCATCCATTTCCTTACAAATACTACCACTTAAACCTAAAATAACTAATAATAAACTTAGGAAAGTTTTGAATTATAAAGGTGTTCATAGTGAGCGGTTTACATCTATTTTTATCTTTAGTCTACTGTTTTTAATACTGTAAAACAGTAAAACTACTTGATTTAAAAGTAAACTACAAACTACATACTGTATAATGTGCTATATATAAAAAAAATAACTTTATAAAGAGAAAACTGCTCAATCTCATGCAAAAGTAACGTCACTGATCTCAGGCCTCATTAATCACTGTATTATTTTTTATTTCAACTTTATCCAATGTCCCATGGAAATGTAACTTTATGTTTCTGCATATTTGAGACTAATCTGTATAATCAAGGACTATAGAATACACAAGACACGTCACTCGTATAGTTTTGAATGGGGAAAAGTTTAACGGTCAATATGCTGAATGAAGCCCCACCTACTAGTACAGGAGCCAATCATTGATCGCTATAGACTGACATTTCTCCAGAGGCGAAAACGTGAGCCCAGACGTGTGCTTTTTTACAACAGTTTGGTGGTCAACAAACACACTGGGAACACTACGAATACTTGCTTCACAGACATAAGATAAACCCACATAAAGCTTGAAATTTTTGATTTTGTAATCTGCATAAAATGGACGCAAGGTACAGTCCATCATGTCAAATGCACATCACATGACAGCAATTACTCAAACACCCACAAACAAAGAATCGCTGTCATTTCTGGAGGAGACTCGCCATTAAGACCAAATTGTGAATTACTTCAGAAGTGCAGCGCGATCTGACGATCATTATCCAGAGGATGACAATATGCAGAACAGCCATAAATGAGGTTGATGTCGTGATCTCGTTCTTTTTGAGAGCGCATGAGCTCGGGCAACCTGAAAATATGCCAATTTAGTTTCAATCTGACGTTTAGAAACAAAACATATAAGACGATTGTTGCTTAAGTTCATTGGTGGTTCCAAATATGTAATCATAAGCTTGCCAAAAAGTTTTGGAGAATTTGATATTTCCACATTCAGACAGAATGCACGAGCATACTGCCCGAGAGGAGTTTCAAAGATGGCTGCCAAGTTAAATGACTTGCCTGTTTGGGACTTTGGTATAATCAAAGTCTTTTTAAGGCAAGTCGTTTCACTCGGCGGCCATCTTTGAAAGGCCTCTTGGGCAGTGTGCTCGGGCATTCTGTTTGAATTGAGAAACATCAAATTCTCTAAAACTGCTTGCCAAGCTTACGATTAAATTTCACATTCTGAAACAACAATTACATTAAGCGACAACTGTCTCTTTAGTTTCATTTCTAAACGTTTAAGTCACACAAAATCTGCAGAAATTCCCAGCCCTTCCCCTGGAGAAATGTCAGTTTATAGTGATTGCTGATTGTTTATGTACAGAAGGCGTGGCTTCAATCGCCATATTAACTGCACTTTTCCCCATTCAAAACTATACAAGTGACATGTATTGTGTATTACATATTCTTTGGTATAATACAATCCTGTAATAATGCAATGACCTGAAAATGCATGAACATTTTACATCGTCTGTCCCTAAAAGTATAGTCTATCCAAAAGTGTAAAATCTGTCATCATTTACACTCTCTTTACTTGATCTAAACCTCCTTAAATGTCTTTCTTCTTTTGAAAACACATTTTTAATCTGCAAACCTGCAACCATTGAAAATTACTTTTTACTACTATGGGTAGTACTAGTCAATAGTTACAGGTTTTCAGCTTCAACTTCAAAATAGCTTCTTTTGTGTTCAACAGAATAAAGAAACTCCAAGGTTTATGGGTAAGTTTTTGTTTTTGAGTGAAGTTTTTAATGACACTCCAGTCTATACGTAACTACCAGTAGAGCATGACTAGTATACAAAAAATACAAATGAGACAGTATACAAATTAGTACATTCTAATATTCCAAAATATCAAACACCCAAGGACTGCCATGAGGCTTTGTTGGTTAATTTTGGTAACAAAAAGTGTGCTGTACGTATTTGCTATTCACGAAATGCTCCTCTCAGCATTTAGTAAGTTCACTAGCAGTATAAAGCTGCTACTTAAAAAATAAATAAATAAATAAATAAAAAAAACTTCACCAAGAGTATATCAGGGCCTTTATAGAAAACATATGTCGCAGGTCAAACCTTCACAGACTCATTTTTTAACCTTTTAACCAAGCAAACAACAGGGTGCCAGATGGTTGTATCTCAAAGGTAATCAAGTAGATGTAATTCAAGGCAGGCAGGAGTGCCGACATCTTTGGTACATAAAACAAAGCTGAGATTAATGGCTGATAGGACTCCAGGAGGGGGCCGACGGGGAGGTGCAGGTGAGATGGATTGATCCCAATAACCTCTGCTGATTTAATTAGATACAAGCATATTTATCACCCATCTGTCATAGAGGAAGAGCATTGCGGACAGGCGCCGGGAGGCAGTACATTATCTCCGCGCACCTGGCTCAGTAAACACCCGCCTGTCTCACGGGCCAATATCATTGACAGGCGGCTCACCCTCTCCTGATTAAACCACTAAATTTATTGTACAATACTTCACACTCTCAGCTCTAACACACACTTTTCCTTTCTCTTTCTTTCTAGCTTGCTTGCTTGCTTTCAGCTCTCGGTATGTACGTCTAACAGCTTTTTTAGAACATGTTGAAAATGTTGGACAAACATGCCAATTAGTGGGATTTTATTTAAGCAGTCAGCATTTTACAGATGGACTGAAAAAGACAACTTATCTCGAATTTTAAAACATCTGTCTGCAGTTACAGTCATACAATAATGGTTTTATTTCCAATTAAAATAATTGGTTTGTATAGTAACAGCCTCAGTATTAAGCCATCAATGTACATACGGTCATATAAAAGGTCATGTTTTGGTTTTGGTTGCCTCCAACAACAGGCTGATATACATGCAAGGTTAAAAAACTGTGATGCCCTACACTCCGTTAGTGTCTAAAGGGGAAGGCTCGTTCACATTTTACCGGATCCACCACTACATATTTGGTGATGTACCATATCGACATTGATGCCTTCAGGTAAAAGTTCCGAACCCATTTCATTTATTCGTCTCGGATTCAACTATTTCGGTAAAGAATCAATAGTTTTAAAGACGGTGCACTTTTTAGATTTAAACCTCAGCCGGATGTTTTTATTCACTTAGTGCTGTGTTACACACTGCATAAAATATCTTTTTTAAAAACCCATAAAAGAGGTTCTTGAATGCAATGCCAACCTACAGGCCTATCCCACAAACTAAATGAATAAAAAATTTAATAAAAATCACTAAATAAATAAAAATAATGCATTATTTGAGTACAATTTAAGAAGAATAAAAGATAAAATGTTATCCTAGCCAACACTCATTACGGAAGGATGGAAGAACGGAGAGACAGATGGATCACTGGCATAAGCGCAACTGTGATAATCTTGTTAAGGGTCCTTAATTTTTACTTTAGTTCAATTTGATTAAAAGAAACTGTAGTACAATAACTTGCCGTTCTTTGTTCAAGTGTAAATGCTGCCATTCCAAAGTTGGTAAAAAAAAAAAAATGTGTCAAATGTGTCAGTTAGGGACACACTAAAACCCAGCAAGGCAACATTAGTATCTTTATTTTCCCAAAAGAATGCAAAAATTGCTATTAATCAGCCAATATTGATATGGCTTTTAACAAACTACAGCATTAGTCTTGGTCTGTATATTCTGTAAATAGTAATATATCCAAAACAAAATGAGCAGAGGGTAAACAAAGCAGTGTCCAGCAAATGGCACTGTTTTGGATATTTAGTAATATTTCATAAAAGCCATAATGAAAAAAAACATACAAAAGCACGCACATCACTTTTAACTGGGTGCTCAGCCAAAACGGAAAAATGCAAATTACATATTCAAAAAGACAGCATCAAAGCTCCAAAAATGAAAATTTCTTAAATAAAAAATGCTGACACAAAGCGTGTAACGTGTAACCCTTTGAGCACATGGCTTTTCACTGTCTAATGAAGTTAAAAAGCTAACTATTTCTTGCAAGTCAACTAACGTACTCTATATGTGCCCGTGTGGTTTATGTTATGTTAGGTAAGACAAGTAGGCCTTTAAAAATTTACATTTCTGAACATCGATGTGCTATTCGACACCATGATCCTAGAAGTCCTGTTATATATAATAATATAAGTATAACACTATAATAATATAAGTCATAATAGTAAATAATTTTTAACAGATACAACACAATATTTCACTCTGATCTTACTCTGATATGCAGTTAAAATGAGGACATTCACAGACTTGTTCTGTCACTGTTTAATCCTGTGCATGAATGTATGATATATATATATAATGCCACATGCACTGTAATGTGTTTTATAATCATAGTTAATTGATAATAAATGTTCGTTAAGAGTTGCATTTTTGTTGGAGGAACAGCTGTGATGATGAGGGGAGCGCCGAGGAAACAGTAGATGGGAAAACCCGATTGGTACATGTGATGCAACTGTTTCTATAGCAAAGAACTGCAAATACGCAGATATTTTAACAATCTATAGATAAACACACCTTCTGCTCTCACTCTGCAAAGCTGTGGTTTGCTGATTAAGCGAAAAACGAGTTTTAAATTCATATCAGATTTAAAGGGGACTGAGGTGATCATTTAGTAGTGTACAGTTCATGAGGAAAAAAAAAAAATATCGCAAAACATTTAGAGGCACTGAATAGAAATATAGGGGGCTAAAGTGATGCCCATGCTTTTTAAACATAATTTTTCCTCAGTATTTCAGCGAGACATCATTTAGTTGACTTGTCGTCGTTATCGAAAAACTCCCGAAATTTTCTTCCAGCTGCTGCGGTCGTCAGGGGGCAGGGAATGGCGCAAATTAAACAAAAATGCACTGATTGCAGCAAATAAGATGCAAGTAAAAAAAAAAAAAAAACATTTGGTATACAGTTAAAGGGGACGCGAATACACGTAAATTAGGGAAGTCTAATCAGAAAAACAAGCGAGTATACCGAGGGTATATGCAATTATTGATCCTTAGAAGTCGTAATACCCAAAACGCTCATGGAAAAAAGTAGGCATATACGTGCGTATAGCCCCGACTAAATCTTGTAATGTGGTAAAATGCCAGTAACAAGGTACTTTTTTCTTGCCACATGCTGCAAAAGCCTATAGTGAATTGGAAAGCTATTACAGGCTCAGCATGGCAGTTCAATTTCCATCACATTCAATTAGTGTAATGACCTGAAACTATGGCTTGGCACAGACAAAAGTCCTTGTCCTCCACAAGTTTTGGCCTATAATCTTCAATACACCACACTGCCCTTTTCTTGTCCAAGGTGAGCTTTAACTTCTGTTTCCATGGCCCTATCAGTAACTGTAACTGCCACAGAGCTTGATGCCATCGTTTAATCCTGGGTCTCGCTACCAATCAAGACGTGATTGAAAACCATGACAAAAATCTTTAAAATGCCCATTAAACAAGAAACGGATGTTCATGAGCACTCGCCAATCTCTCACTTTCATTACAGCCCAATGCCTTTAAAACGATTCCCTAAGTACAGACGATAAACATTGCAGATGACACCCATAATGACAGTCACTGCCCGTGCTGGACACTTTATGTCCACAGCCGATGACATAAAGAGAGAAACAAGGCAGTTATCTGAAGGATGAGAGAATCTGTGAAGGTCAGAATCAGACAAGTGGTGTTAAACTGACTAGAGACCAGTACCGACATCAAAACAGACCGGCATATCTGCGGAAAAAATAAGCTGCCTTTATAGACTCTTAACCGCACGACCTTTGATACCTTGCAGCACAAAGACAAAATGTAGAATGTTTTTGGCACTCATTCAGAGCTTTTAAAAATATCATGCTGACCTTCAGTTTCGCACAAGTAGAGGATCAAGATATGTTTGCTAAGCAATTAAGGCTGCAACAACTAATAGAAAATAACTTAAAAAAGGAAAACATCCACCTGATATGTCACCTTACAGTAATACATAATAAGGGTGGGTATTGACACAAATTTCAAGATTCGATTTAACGATTCTCAAGCAATATCTTTTGCGTGAAAACAATGTGGATGACTACAATTTTGATTATAATCCATGTTGTTTTTTTTTTGTTTTTTTTTGCACAGCAGATAAGTTTGAATACCTTGTTTGGTGCACAATGTTTCCACAACATTCAATAACAATCACATTTTGGCAGTAGGCAGAGAGTAGGTTTTCTTATGTACCTGCTTGAATCCGTTCAACCACAAAGGTAAAGCAATCCATGAAAGCAAACCAATCAACCAATGCAATGCTGAATACCTTTGAAGTGGAAAGGCTCAAATCTGACTTCATTGTTTGATTGGGGTGACAATTAATCATTCCTATGGTGCATTGCAATGCATACAAGGAAGATTCTGTATAATTTTAGAAGCAGACGATAACCGGTTATGATGTAGACAAGTTTCTAACGTCATTTGTTGTGGCAGAATACTATGGCGAGAGGTTTGTGCGAGTAGTATACTATGACGAGGGAGGCAGGACATGTGTGAGTATTCTGAAAATGCTCCAACTATTTTTAAAATACTCAACTACATTTTGGTGCTTGTGAGTTTGCCTGGACAGTCTTTCACTGAAAATAAAGATACAGAAGAAACTGAGATCTCGTATGTCACTGCTTAGAGCACACTGTGAAAAGCTCAATCTCTCCCACTAGCTTAGCAACAAAACACAATATAGCCCATGTCGCTATCCTAATGTTTGATACATTCAAGAAGTGTGTTTTCTGTGAGCATGCACTAATAAAAG
Organism: Danio tinwini; assembly: GCA_903798205.1. Classification (NCBI taxonomy): domain Eukaryota; kingdom Metazoa; phylum Chordata; class Actinopteri; order Cypriniformes; family Danionidae; genus Danio; species Danio tinwini. The sequence continues at coordinate 641,130 of CAIGQZ010032465.1, read as the reverse complement.
TATAAGTCACATGTCTGACTTCTTGTATTTAAGAAAAACTATATACACATGTAAAGTACAAGTAAAAAGTGGAATGCAGTTCATTGTCAATAAATCGTGATATCGAACTGAATCGATACCACGATTATCTTAAATGAACCAATACCATGAGACCAAAAGTGGAGAATTTGTCTGTTCAATAGTATAGCCAAAATAATTGACAACTGCAGTATAGTGAAGTGATTTAGATATCTTTGGGAGAAACACCAAACACTTACAATATAGTCTGTGTTAGTAAATGCAAGGCTATTTATGAAATCCAGGCATAACACTGCATGACAACATTTCAGATGACTTTTCTACAGCCTACATCTAATCAATCTGTCAAATTCAGGAGTGCATTACAGGTCTAAAGAAAATTATAAATGATAGTTTATCTTAAATAAAACAAATATGTTTATAGATATGGTATATAAGTATATAAATTCACTCACCTGAGAAATGGAGGCCACTTGAATGGTTTGTGAACACAATTAAGTGCACACAGCATGCCATATTATCTGATAATAGTAGGAAATAATTCTAAAAGGCAATTGACTATGTAAAGCCACATAAAACCAAACAAAAATACGAAGTATGTGCCGAGTTCAGCGGCTAATCAGCCAGAATGACATGACAGTGACCAGCGAGACCTAACTGTCACTCAAGTGGCCACACCCTTGGCTCACCTCCCTCACAGTTGTCATAAAGGTTAATATTAGATATACACACACCAAAACCATCTTTCACGGTTTCTGCAGATATCATAATGTCAAATTTAAGACTTTTTAAGACCTTTTTAAGACCATTAAGTATTAAATTTAAGATCTATATCACAATATCAAAAACAGGCAATAGAGAATACAAAATCATAAAATTTGTGGTAAAATAAATTCATTTAAATTGAACAGTACTAAAGACAGGTTAGATGGACCACTGAACTACAAAAAAATAAATAAATAAAATCTTAAGGCTGATTTATACTTTCACTGGTGCCGCATCGCACACCTCTGCTGGTGTTTATACTTGATGCGTTCGCCGTTGTGATATTCTTTAAAACAACAGGGGCCAGTCAAAAGAAACCCACCATAAAGTCAGATGGATAAACAGAGATGTAGTACGTTTCCTGAAGTACATCATATCATTAATATCGTTCAAGATTTTAAAAACAAATAATTTTTTATTATTTTAATAATTTATTTTAATGATTATAACATTTTTTATAACCATTGAAGATTTTTTTTTATCAAACTTTGATGCATCCCTTGCTTTTGTTCATATCTCGGACTGTTCAACCTATTAAAGTTAAATATCAATGACAAGAGAAAATGGGTTGCTCTACAATTATATTTTTATTATGGTAAAAATAAAGGAAAAAAAAACTTACTAAAAATACAGATTTTTTTTTTTTTTTTTTTTTGCCCACTCAACAATTGAAACATTACTGTCTGACTAGTTTCTGTCCTATAAAGGCTAAAAAGCAATAATGGTCCAACATTCCTGACCATTATCACCAATAAAGCCCAGAATTTAGGCATCAGGAATTGCTCTTCAGTGTTTGGACTCTTAGTAGTGATTATTAACCCACACTGACCTGAGCTAAACTGAACTGAACCTAAATACTGAAAACTGAACTGACACTGTTTCAATTCACTATACACTTCCATGTGAAGCTGTTTTGACACAATCTACATTGTATAAGCGCTATACAAATAAAGATGAATTGAATTGAATCAGTGTATTTTAAACTGATAGGTTCATATATTCTTTTCCAGTTATCAAAGACATAATGTGTCACTTAATTTTAGTTTGTAGCTATTAACCACCTGGGTCTCCACTTTTGGCATGGCATCTTTTTTTTGTTTTAAACTTATTCCTTAGGTTTTTCCAAACTTGTACAAAAACTTTCCTCCTTTTCCATGGCTGTTGCAATTTCTAGCCAAGAATTATTGGTCATCTGGCTATCTCTATGATGATCACGCATGGCTGGATCATAAAGATATCTGTACAGTCATACCTGTTTCAGACAAAATCTCTTCAAAGTGTTTCATATTCAACTCAAATCAAACGTGGCGCAGCGCGAACTGTTCACCCGAAATCTGTTTACTCTGCCAGCCAAAATCATGTTGTGTGCACCGAAAGCGAACCTCTGCAAACACAGCGATGACATCACATTCGCTGAGCGTAAAGGGCCCAATAACAGAAAGCTGACTGGCTATTGCATGCTGGTCTCATTTGTAGTTGTAATAACGCAAATTACATTAGGACTAGTGAAGTAAAGGACTACAGGACCACGAAAACCAAGCAACAACAAAAATGAATTTAAATGAGCATTAGATGTAGCGTTACATGGACATCGGAAAAATCAGACCTGTGCAAAAATATTAAAGACCTAGAACAGCAAATTTAAGATTTTTTAAAGGCCTAAAATTTGGATTTTTAAATTTTAGACATTTTTAAGACTTTAAGACCCTGCGGAAACCCTGATCTTTTGTACCAGGCTGTAAACATGTTTTTATTAGCTGTAAAGTTGGCTAATTTAGCATTGCAGTCAGTGAACATCTGCGGTTCTTGGAGCCAGCATCCAAAGGAGAGTCAATATATTGCAGTTTTAGTTACTTCCGTATTGGCTTCACGAGCAACAACGGGATGTTGCCGCTTGGTCTTTCCACTCTGAAATGGGCTGTAGTCTCTTTTTTCATTCTCCAAATATAAAACAAACTTCTGTTGTGCACATTCAAAGCACCATTTAGTATCATTATCACAGTAATTGTCACTCACCACAGAGGGATTTGCTCCTGCTAATACTGCATGTCTGATAATCTAATATTGTTTGCGAAAATGTGGCATATGTAAAAATGTAGTGAAATGACAACCAGCCTCTTTGTGATCATTCTTGGCTTGAATTGTTTAGTTGCTACTTCAGTTTACTACATCACACTCACTCTCTGATTTGTTGCTGAATGAGCAGAGTGCTCTCTTCAGCTGACACCGATTCTACACACTGACTCGGGCCAATGAGGTCCAATGTTAACCTGATGAGCCGAGGCAACATGTGAAACACAACAAACATCATTGTAAAAAAAAATTATAATAATAATAATAATCGACTTAAGAGTTGACTTAACTTAAAACTGTAAGACAACTTGCTGCACAATTTTTAACACAAGTACTGTGCTACACTTGACTCGATTTTTGTTGAGTCAACTAAAAAAGCTCTTACAATTTTAAGCAGAGTCAACTTTTTTTTTTCTTTTACAGTGAGCCTGACCAACAAATCTAAATGGTTAAATATCGGCTTGGTGTGTCCCGGCCCTTCAACTGACTGAATTAGTGCAAAGTTTGTCAATTTTAAGTAACTTCCCTGTGAAGCAGACTACACTGGTTGTAACTCAAACCAAGTCTTCTTTATTTCTATAGCACTTTTACAATGTAGACTGTCAAACAGAAATCAAATAATATTTCAGATTACAAATCACAGCCAGTATATTGAGCTGAAAGAAGAGTAGTGGTAAAACGCTGGTGTATATCTTGTTAGATTAAGACTGATTCATTTCAGTTTGGAATGCAACTGTATAAGAATGATCCACTGCCCCCAACCAAGCAAGCAAACCAGCCAACCAAGGAACCAAAACTCAACCAATTGACAGAAATGAAGAACAAACCTTGGGAGAAACCAGGCTCAGTCAGGGGACTATAGTTCTCCTCAGGTCAAACGGAACAGAGGCAGAGCTGTAGTGTGATAAACATTGGTGGCTACTCAGTAAAACTATGTTGTTCATTGGCCATTGTTTTCCAATGATCACAATTTTAGGGAGAACCATTCATTTCATTTTCTATGCTCCTGTATTCAGCCACGTTGAGTGGCAAGGAATGCGATCACTTAATAATGACCCAAAACAAAACCTTTACTGTAGTGATGCATTAGCAACAACCCAGAACGCCCTGTGACAGTGTGTTTTACATGGACAAGCACACCATCATTATTTTCTAAAAATTTTGTTTAACAACAGACTCAGAGGGAACTTCCTCTTAAACTAGTAAAAAAATAGGCAAGGCTTTGTTCGAGGAGTGGGCGGTATAATGAGGTTGCATCGTCATTTCATCATTTAGTCGACAGGATTTAACAGACAATAAAAAAAAGTACATGGTGAGAAGAAAAAAGCCTCAAGACACCAGAGATAGAAAAAACCCTGAAGCTTTCAGCAAGTGAACTGACGCTGAACCCATTTAATGCTAATGTAATACCACTTCTTGTCTTGTTCTCATGCCAGTTGTTTATTTATTCACGATTGAACACTTGAAAAGTCTGACCCACAACTGAACTGAAAGCTTGTCATTTTTTTAAGTGCCCCCCTTATATTTAGCAGACAAACAAAAGGAAAACATCACAAGACTGATTTCATCCTCCACGAAATTCTGCTCCTGTAAATGTAAAGCCTGTCTGTCCTTTTGCCTCAGGATTTATAGCATGATGCTTTTAAAAGAAAACAAAAATATGTTATACGCTTGACAAAACTAGCATACTGTCATTGAACACACAGGTAACAGATTCTTCAAACCTTTAATTAGACTCAAGTTTTACAGCACTTATTATTAGTCTAGTAAAAAGTATGATTCTGTATAATCTTAGAAACGGACCATAACCGGTTATGATGTACTGACAAGTTTCTCACGTAATTTGACGTAATTCTGGGACAGTCCTCAAATGGTTCAGATCCTACCTTGAAGGGAGAGGTTACTATGTCAGCATAGGTGACCATAAGTGGAGGTGGACATCCATGACATGTGGAGTCCCACAAGGCTCAATTCTGTCACCTCTCCTGTTCAACATTTATATCCTCTCTCTGAGCCAAATAATAAGAAAGAACCAAATCTCCTACCACAGCTATGCTGATGACATTCAGATCTACTTAGCCTTACTGCCTAATGACTACAGCCCCATTGACACCCTCTGCCAATGCATTGATGAAATGAACAATTGGATGTGCCAAAACTTTCTTCAGTTTAACAAAGAGAAAACTGAAGTCATTGTGTTTGGGAACAGAGATGAGGTTCTCAAGGTGAATGTGTACCTTGGCTCTAAAGGTCAAACAACAACAAATAAGGTCAAGAATCTTGGTGTGACTCTGGAGTCAGATCTGAGTTTCAGTAGTCATGTCAAAGCAGTTAGTAAATCAGCATACTATCATCTCAAAAACATTGCAAGAATCAGATGCTTTGTTTCCAGTGAAGACTTAGAGAAACTTGTTCATGCTTTTATCAGCAGCAGGGTGGATTACTGTAACGGCCTCCTCACTGGCCTTCCCAAAAAGACAGTCAGACAGCTGCAGCTCATCCAGAACGCTGGAAATCTCCCATCTCACCACATCATGAATGTGCGGCAGACAAATCTGCAGCAGCTGCATGATGCTTTCATGTCAATATGAACCAAAATCTCTAAAAAATATTTCCAGTACCTTGTTGAA
>CAIGQZ010032465.1:608781-624023 GCA_903798205.1 Danio tinwini | reverse complement strand
ATATATATATATGGTTACATCACCCGACCATTTTGAAGCCATATGTCAATGTGTAGGGCAAGGTACAAACATTTGTCTGAGACATTCATAATTCATAATATGATTATATTGTCCAAGTAAGACGCTTTCAGAAAATGCTCAGGATGTTCAAAATGCATTAAACCACTAGAGATGTTGTACAGCATTTAAAGGCCCGCATGTTTTCTAAGCCACCAGCACAGGCAATTCCAGACCTCTCAACAAACTAATTAAAAAGGCCAGTCTGTTATCAGCCTCACGCGGGACTCTCTGGAGGCAGTGGCAGAAAGAGGATTGGAGTCCGTCATTAATAATTCTGCACATCCTTTCCATAACACTCCACCCTTGAGCAACTCTAGCCACTGGTTTATTCTGCCTAAAGAAATACGACTGGGAATTTATACCACCAGAAAACCCCACGTTTCACCAGTCATAGATGTCCTACATCTGTCACTGTGTTACAATAATGTATTATTATCATTTTGTTTGTTTTATTTATTGTAATATGTTTATTGTTAATTGTTATAGGCCAAGTAGTTGACTAACAGAATTAATAATCATTTATGTACATATGTTGTCTAAATTTTTACTGTCTATTGTATCTCAGTATCCATGTCTAGTATGAACCGGAATTATTAGCTATGCTTTAAGAGCCATTTAAAGCAAATGTCTGTATTTAGGTTTTGAATGTTTTGAAGCACTTTTCTGCATTTGGTTGCATTCTAAATGCCTGAAGGGTTTCTGTATTTGGCTGGATTTTCTGTAGTGAACGTCTGTATTTGGTTGCATTGTGCACCACACAGTTGCTGCAGATTTTTCAGCAGCACATCTATTGCCTAGTTCACACTACAGAATTTTAAGCCTGATTTGAGCCCGATTTGGAAGTTAACGAGCTCGCCGACAGATCGCACTGTGATCGGGGAAAAATATGCGAGTGTTTGGCAGTCTTTATGTGTGAACTACTGAACAACGCGTCAAAGAGGCTCGCTGAAGCCTCGCCTACACCTCGTAGATGGAAATCCAATATTTAGCATGCTGAATATTCCAGAGCAGTTGGCCGATGACCCCACGTGTGGTCAGATGTAGTGACGAACTGCATCCAATGAGAGAGCATATCAGCATGAGCTAATTGGCTGTGTGTTCAGGAGCTGAACAGAAACGTCTGTGATTGGCCAGAATGGGCATCGATGTACTCGCTTCATTCTGTGTTAACATGGACACAAGAGTAGGCTATATTAACAGTGGAACTAGAATTCTGTAACTATTAGAATTACCAAAGTGGTCATTCTGACCTTTCTCACATCATATTTACATCAAAACTTCCATTAAGATATTAAAATTAAGGTTAGAATGACTGTCATCATATTTTATGACAGCATTACTCTAAAAATATTCTCTTTTTTGGTAATACAGCCTATAAATATGTAGTTAAGATACTAGAACATACAAAGGTCTGAGCCTCGCTTTCATTTTCACTTTCAAACAGGAGCTATTTCGCGGCACAGAATATGCTGTTTTGAAATATATGTCTGAAGTAAATTTATGTTTTTGCTATCAGAAAGTTTTGTTTATTTTAGCAGGAAGTTACTAGGCAAAAAAATACATGCATATATAAAGTCACAGCGATGTCAGTTCTTAGAAAGACATACACAAATATTTAGGAAACGTCAGGGTGTTATAGATATGTTAGTTTTATTTCAAAGAGTTATAAAATTACAAAAATTGAAAACACTATCTTTCCACTTGAACTTTGCAGATGAGCGATTGATCCGCTGATGCATCAGCTGACTGATGATGTTTTAAATACTCCCTTGAAAGCTTGAAACGCTGACAGTGATGTAATCAGCACACAAGCAGCCAATAGTGTTCATCTTTTTCTGACGACGACTCCCTCAAAATTTCATTGGCTGTGGTTTGGTAGCTTGACTGAACTGTTTGCGAACAAGTTGTTGTCAGATCATATAGTGTGTGACCCCCCTCTTGTGGATCATTTATGTAGTGTCGCGTAGTGTGAACACCACAGTGATTAAAAGACACAAAATCAAGTCATGTAGTGTGAACTACACAGCGATCTGACAATGTTTAAAATCCTGTAGTGTGAACTAGGCTTAAGATGCAAATTTCCCGTTCCACCACATCCCAAAGGTGCTCTATTGGATTGAGCTCTGGTGACTTTGGAGGCTGTTTGTGTACAGTGAACTCATCATGTTCAAGAAACCAGTCTGGGATGATTTGGGCTTTACGACATGGTGCGTTCCTGCTGGAAGTAGACATCAGAAGATGGGTACACTGTGGTCATAAAGAGATGGACATAGTCAGTAACAATATTCAGGTAGGCTGTGGAGTTGACACGATGCTCAGTTGGTACTAATGGGCCCAAAGTGTGCCAAGAAAATATCCTTCATACCATTGCACCACCACCATCAGTCTGAACAATTGATACAAGGCAAGATATATCAATGCTATCATGTTGCTGATGCCAAATTCTGACCCCACCATCCGAATGCTGCAGCAGAAATCAAGACTCAGACTAGGCCATGTTTTTTCCAATCTTCTATTGTCCAATTTTGGTGTGCCTGTGCGAATTGTAGCCTGTTCTTAGCTAACAGGAGTGGCACCCGGTGTGGTTTTTCTGCTGCTGTAGCCCATCTGCCTCAAGGTTTGACATGTTGTATGTTCAGAGATGTTTATCTGCATACCTCGGTTGTAACGAGTAATTATTTGAGTTACTGTTGCCTTTCTATCAGCTCAAACCAGTCTGGCCATTCTCCTCTGGCATCCATCAACAAGTCAGTTGTGCCCACAGAACTGCCGCTCACTGGATATTTTCTCTTTTTCTGACCCTTCTCTGTAAACTCAAGAGATGGTTGTGCTGGAAAATCCCAGTAGATCAGCAGTTTATGAAATACCCAGACCAGCCAGTCTGGCACCAGCAACCATGCCACATTCAAAGTCACTTAAATCAACTTTCTTCCCCATTCTGATGCTTGGTTTGAACTGCAGCAGATCGTCTTGGCCATGTCTACATGCCTAAATGCATTGAGTTGCTGCCATATGATTGGCTGATTAGAAATTTGCATTAACAAACAGTTGGACCTTATAAAGTGGCTGGTGAGTGTATATAGATAGAAGCACGGGTAATGGCATACGTGATAAAACAAAATAAATAAATAAATAAATAAATACAATAAGCTGCATATAAAAACATCTGATTGATCTGAAGACCACTGGTTAACATTTCAGCTAATGCTACTCGTCTTTAGCTCTTCTGTTCTGCAAATACTGCAGCTCAAATGCACATCAATGCACTATTTGAGCCCTTAGACAACAAACAATGCATACCTACACACATACAGTAGTTTAATATTTAAATGGATGTAGGCTGCAGACTTGGGGGAACCAACTCTGGCAGTGAGCAGCCAAAGACAGAGTGCAAAATGAAGATGAGGCAAAGTGACTACAGACATTTCATGATGCCATCAGGCTGGACAGCTCTGTCTCTCTGACTGTTCTCATCTCTTACTGAATGCAGCAATCTCCATTTAAAATCATAGGAGACCTATAGAGCACAGTGCCTAGCAAGGACAAAATATGGTCCTATGAGGCCTCCAAAAAAAAAAGGCAAGGGGGAAAGGGGGGTTGAGTTGAGGAAAATAAAAATTCACACAAATGGTTCAAGAGTTCTGCTTTTACAATATCTACGACAAATCAAATTGCTGTAGGTCAATCACTTTTCTATGGGCAGTATGATACTGTATCTTCCACTCCCATCTGATGAACTATTACACTACTAGATTTGAAGTTTTGCCATTGTTCTAATAAGATGTACTGTTTATGGCTGTGAATGTGTTACAGAAACACTTTAAAGAGAATGATGAATCTAAAGAGGCAACTTCTGAGAGTCTAACAAACAGTCTGCCAAAATACTTTCAGAAACATGCCTTAGAATTCATCCACTTTAAACCACTGACTCACTAAACACTTTAACATTTTAACAAAATTAGAGGAGTCCATTGACTATCATTCTGTGCATCCCTATTCCAGATTTGTGTCCCAGTAGGGAACAGCTTCCTCCCTGCCAGCTCATCTCACTTCTGTTTCTTTCTGTCTGCCAATGATAAGCCTGCTACTCATGCCAGAATTGTTGGAGGGATGGATTTTACGTTAATAGTGCCACGTTGTACTGGTCAAGTTAATCAAGTCAGAGACATCACAAAATGCACTGCAACAAAATAATAAAACGTAAAGATATTTAGGCAGGATCTCAACTCAAACTCATCCAAACATCTTAAACTTGTGGCAGAAATGATATCCCTCGAGTCATTGACCAATAAGTAGTAAACAAAGCAATTGATTTTCATTCATTCATTTTCTTTTCAGCTTAGTCCCTTTATTAATCAGGGGTCGCCACAGCGGAATGAACCACCAACTTATCCAGCACGATTTAACACAGCGGATGCCCTTCCAGCCGCAACCCATCTCTGGGAAACATCCACACACACACTCATACACTACGGACAATTTAGCCTACCCAATTCACCTGTACCGCATGTCTTTGGACTGTGGGGGTAACCGGAGCACCCGGAGGAAAACCCATGCGAACGCAGGGAGAACATGCAAACTCCACACAGAAACGCCAACTGACCCAGCCGAGGCTCAAACCAGTGACCTTCTTTCTGTGAGGCGACAGCACTACCTACTGCGCCACTGCGTCGCCGCAATTGATTTTAATAAGTCAAATTTAACAATTTTATTAAATCACATTGTTATATGCAAAAGTCACTAATGAATTCAAAAGTAGCGAATTGCCAACTTTCATTTTAAAAATATATAAATAAAAGTGCAATACCGCATCAACAATCCAGCTTCAAGTTCAATTCAATTCAAGTTTTTAGTGCAGTATTCCCTTTACTTATCAAACATATTTAGTCTTAAATCAAGGTAACCAGATTGAATTTAATACCAAAGCTATTTGCCACTGCCAAGGCATTTAGTGAAAATTAAATAATTGTTACGCACAACAGTGGTCTGCCTTGTTTTTGAACTGTGCAGAGCTGTAGCTGCTTAATTAATTAGGCTCACTACGCTACTGTATTTCAATACTGCTGAAATGGTGATACTTGGAGAGACATTTTTTTTAGGTGGTACTTGATGAAAAAAGTTTGAGAACCACTGTTCAAATATAATTACAATATTTTAAAAGCTATAATTATTTTTTAAGAGTCTTTATAGATAAAAAGGAACATTATATGGAATATAAAATGTCAACAAAACAGTGTACTTCCCATTGGAACATAGAATTGATTAGATTTTACTAAAACCTTCAATAAAGTGCTCCCTGAAGGTCTTTCTACTAAGCTGTGGATATTCAAAACAAACAGCAACTCTCTCTCTCTTCAACATTACACAGCCATACGCCTCTTTTTCTAGGCCACCTTAATCAATCCTGAGTCACGTACCAGCGTCAGAGACAGAGCACAAACCTCAAATCAAAATTTCACAGGACAGGAGCTGATTGGAAACAAGAACACCACGCTTCTGTCTAGACAGTAAGTCACCAAATCAATCCGACAGTAAACAGTCCGAATCAAACACCATCACCTCAGCATTAACCTCCAGCAAAACAAAAATAGAGCTTCAAATCCCAGCAAACTGACAAAGACCCAATCTGGATACATGATGAACAGCCGCCCTTTCTGACTAGAGCAGCGCTAGCTAATTGGCGTATTGACTTCATGACAGGTGACAAGTTTCCTGGCACGGTTGTGGGCTCTTGCACCATCTGAAGTGGACAGATAAAGGCATGATGGGACACTATATGGCAGACATCTTCAGCTCAACTCACAATAAAGTATTAGCCCTATTGGAGCTAATTGCATTCTACTAAAGCAGGGGTCAGGAACCTTTTTTCAGCAAAGAGCCATTTCAAATTTTATTGGCAAATGCATTTTTTTAAAGAGCCATTGGGGATATATATGAAGCATCACATGTTAAGCAAGTCCATGTATTAAAAAAAGGATAATTTATAGAATAGTTTTCTTTTCGCCATCAACACTGAATGTTGTTTGAATTTACATGCTCAAAATTACCATAGAAATGTAAGCTGCATGCTCTTTATTGGTGTCGCGATTCAAGTTAAGTCACAACTCCGCACACATGCATTGGTTGAAATGTCCTTTTATTCTTAATGTTATTTATTTTGCTGTAAAAATATACAATAAAAAGGTCATTTTAATTGTATTTTCAAAAGAAAACACATTTTTTGTGACAGATTTCATTTTTTATTGAAGGGAGACAGCTGGAGAGCCACATATTTTTGGTCAAAGAGCCACATGTGGTTCCTGAGCCATAGGTTCCCTACCCCTGTATCCCTATTCCTAAAAGTATATTCAAAGGAACAAGCATCCAAAAAAGATCAGTGTGCCATTTTTTTCACATTCCACATTCAAGTCTCTTGTGTAAAAGATGTATGACATGTTTTTCCAAGATTACAGCTGTAAGGCTTGAAGCTTAAGCTGCTATTCTGAACTAATAATCACAGACAGAAAGCAGTTGAAGGATGGCATGTTTAAATCAATTATTTATCTGACTCCATTGCAATTAATCTGACTCAGTTAAAGTTGTTATCATCATTGATAAAGTGAAACAATCTCAACGCCTTAAAGCAGGCAAAGTTGTTTACTGTATAGAGAAACTGTATAGAGAAACATAGTTGTAAAATATGAACAGTTACAGTATGTAACAAAGGCAGTAAATCAACTGAATGCATTGAATCCAACTTCCTTTAAATGTTGTAGTTCCCAGGTAGTCTTATGCGGGGTTAAAATCGCAAAATCGTGCTATTCATGAGTAAACAGACATGTCATCATCTTGAGTTTACTTGCTTCATTAACGCGTCAAATTTGCTTCATTCGAGAGTCAAATTCACTTCACAATAAATGTAGATTTGTGTCACGTGCAGGACATCTTTCTGCCCGGTGACTCTAGCTTTGCTGCTAAATGGATATTGGGGATTTTATTGCTAGAAAAGCTGAGTTTATGTGCTTTAGGAAGGCTGAAAACAGCGTGGATTCATTTGGTGCTATGTCTGAGTCCACTAGATACTTTCAGAGGTGCACCCAGCACTGTGAGTTCATCAACTACTCCAGAAACTATACCTGGATGATGAAGGTTTTCAGTGGTGCTTCTGACTAAGCCAAGCCCAGTTTGATGAGCTGTTTGTCCAGTGTCGGCAAGAGGATTTCCCCTCAGGACACCAACAACAGGCACTGTCATAATCACACCCCTGCAAGAGAAAGCTCCTGATTGGTTAATTCAATGTGAAACTTGCTTTATTTGTGCACTGCAGGATGTCTATTCGCGTCTTTGCATTGACTTTACATGTAAATCACTCATGCTTGACGTTACATCTGCATTTGGTGTGAAAGCAGCTTTTGAATCTGATCAAATTATTCACCTAACAGTGTATAAGTGTTGAAACAACACAATATCAATCAAAACTGAAGAGCAAACTGGTGCAACATTTTTAATCACATCAGGCCAAAAAAAAAAAAAGTTTGAGGATTCTAAAATAGCCTGACAAAGAGAAGTTTCCAAAAAATGCTGCCTGGAACTAAAAACTAATGCTGCACGATTTAGGGAAAATTTCATATTGCAATTAAGGTCAATATTGTGATATGCAATTGCGATATGAGAAACATGGTATCTTGAATCAACTTGCTTGATAATAAAGGGAAACAAGAGACAGATTACTGGTTCATTTCTATTTCTAAAACTTGAAATGCCATGTTTTCAATTTAAAATAACTGTATACTGAATAAAAAAAAAACATTTGAACTTTTGTTTTCAATAGTACAGCTGAACAAAATTAATAGAAGAGTAAATAGAAACATATAACATTCAATTATTTATGAATATTTTGTCTAAACAAACAGGGACATTTCATTTAATTAACTCTAATTATAATTTACATTAAACCATGCTATCAATGTATGACAGTGCGGTGGTTGTTTAGGATTTGTCAGACTACTGCTGCTGCCAGGGACATTATGTACCTTTTTAATGGGGTGCAGTGAACAAATAAAAGTCACAGAAATAAGCTTTGTATGACTTTATTAAGTCACTGGATTACATGTTTCAAACCACAATACTTTAACTTCATAAAACATTTTTGGACACTCCATAATGCACAAATACAGACTGCCCAAATTTAGGCGAGTTAATTAATGTTATATGCATTAAAAATCTCCAAGTATTTTTTCTCATTTAAAAGTAGAGCTGGGTGAAAAGGCAAAAATGCAATCCAGAAAATTCATTTCTGTATTCAACGATAATGATGTATATTTCAATGTAATTTTTTAATGCTTCCACTTTGTAAAGAGTATCCCAACCATGACTGAAGGTGGATACTGCTGGCGGGAAAGTGAACTGTTGGCGGGAAAGTGAAACGAGTGTCCTAAACAATCCTGCAGAGCATAACCTACTTTCCGGCCAATAATTTTCAGTGACCAAATATTTTGTGTACGTCTAATATCAACACAATTATAAATTACTGTTGTTGCATAGTTCCGTTGTTTGATTGGCACTTGGGATCAGTAAAGTAAAAATGTCCAGAGAATTTTATCATTATTCGTTCATTTTCTTTTCAGCTTAGTCCCCTTTATTAATCAGGGATCGCCACAACGGAATGAAGCATCAACTTGTATAACTCTCATAAATTATGAAAAAATATAGCTAAAATCCATGTATTTTGTGACACCACAGCATAATATGAAAACTATATACTGTTTATTTTGTCCATACAATATATATGTCGTCCTTTAAAATGGTTGTATATAATTTACTGTTCATTGTTTTTGCAGTATGCGATCTAGCTCCATTTCTTCTCCATATGTGTTCAGTGTTGATTTAAGTGTTGTTACAGTGTTATAACAAAAACAATTCAAACGAATTTAAGCTGCACATATTAAACGCGAGATAGAAAATAAAAAGGCACTAGCTATGTTTCCATCCACCTATTTTTATGTGCATTTTGAAAATGCACATAAAAAAACCTATGCACATAACTGAGTAGGATAAACTTTTTATTTGGTAAGATAAGATGCTCATAAACTGCGATGGAAACAATTTTACTGAACAAATTCCAGAATGCGCATTAAAAAAGGTCATGAGATTTTGTTATAGGAGATCATGTGATGATGAAAATGTGTGTGAATAGACTTTCTGTGTGTCAGGATTGCCTTCTGAGGTACAAGTTATTTATTAAATAAAGAAAAGATTGACGCAGCTTCTTCTACGGCAGTAAATTCTGTTTTTACTGTTGATATTTGGCACCAGTTAATAAAAGTGACGATTTTGTTTGCTTTGACTCGTTGGATGGAAACGCTGCTTTATTTGCACATATTTTATGCGATAATCCAGTTTTGCAGAAAGTTAATTCGCATTTTTGGATGGAAACATAGCTACTGTCGCCTCACAGCAAGATGGTCACTGGTTTGAGTCCTGGCTGGGTCAGTTGGCATTTCTGTGTGGAGTTTGCATGTTCTCCCATGTTTGTGTGGTTTTCCTCCAGGTGCTCTGGTTTCGCCCACAGTCCAAAGACATTCGCCATAGGTGAATTGAATAAAACTAAATTGAACGTATTGTATGTGGGAATGTGAGAGTGTATGAATGTTTCCCAGTACTGGGTTGTAGTTGGAAAGGCATCCGCTGTGTAAAACGTATGCTGGATGACCAGAGAAGTCCACTCTACTGAAATAACCATTCTAGACTTGTGATAATGCCAAAATTGAGCACAGTGTAAATGTTTAAAGGAGCTGAGCTTTAGAACAGTGAGAATTCCCATTGTGAAATAAATCTCTCGCTCTGACAGAATGACTGAAGGTCATGGTCAGCTGTAGTATTGATGGGCTCTGTGTGAAAAAAAAACAGCACACGCTCTCAAATGAAGCACATGAAGGCTCTTTCCAAAGCTAAATTTACATAAAGTAAACTGCGGCAACTATTTTTTTTTCACACAGCACAAACGCTCTCAACAAAGATTATTACATCAACCTTGCATAATTATGTTCAGCTCCAATAAAACACATTTAAGTGTCTGCAGTCAATTTCACTTTCCCTCATAAATCATGCATGAGGGTCGATATTAATGTGCCGCACATCATCCAACTCTATTTCTGTGGAAATTGCAGTTCCAAGCATCAAAAGTTTCAGCACTTCATTGTGGGCTCCTGCGTGGAATAAATGATAAATATTGAGGCAAATCCAACTGACACCTAAGATTAATCTCACCGTGACAGGAGAGAAAATGTATGTTCCTCTGCCATTTCTTTCTGACTGTCCATCATGCACTAGACCGCTCAGTACTTCTTTTTTTCCAATCTCTTTCCCTTCCCTTAAGGAATTTTATGAGTCAATCTCTTTTCCATAGTCTTTTTCCACTCGCTGTCTGTCCTCGATTGTGACCAATGTGGAGCTTGGAAAAGACAATCCTATTACATGATTGTTAAAAATAAAGCTCCTTCCAGGTCCTTCGTTTTATGGCTATGAGCGGTTCATGTAACACAACCTACATGTGATTGCAGAAAGAAACCTGTCACATTTGTCTTTCGCCTTGCTCATTGTGACCTACAAATATGAGGCTGGATGCATCAAGGCAGTTCTGGCATGTGAAGAATCGCGGCATCAGAGAAGGATGCTCTACAGAGATGTATCTGCATCACAGGCTATTTTCAGCTCTCTGTCAATCTTACTTCCTCTATTCACCTTGTCACTTCCTACCTTGAAATGCCATGTTAGAGCCTGTAAATATACAATTACATTTTAACTACAAACCCAAACAGACAGAGGGCTGCTTGATTATGGAGAAGTCAGAATCATAATTATTTTACAATACAATAAATCACAATTAACACTGCAACTACCAGAAGTATATCACAACTAGAATGGCCATTCATTATGAACATTCTGATCTAAGACGTCATATTTACATTTAAAGAGGAAATGAAGCACTTAGTCAAGTTTACATTATTTTGTACATTGGATTCCACTTTAATGAAAATTTATTAAACAAATATGATCAATGTAACCATTTAGCAGAAAACGGCATGTTTTACTATAGCTTTTCATCTTGGATTATCGCTGTGTCTGATTTCCTGGTGTTGGTTCCGTTCCCTCAGCTCAAAAGATACAATGTAAAGGACTGAACACGGAGACTGCAAAGCCTAATTTAACCCAATGCGTGAAGTTGTGGATGTGGAGCTGGTGCAAATACAAGCATCAGATGTGTGTCTAATATAAAAATATACATTTATTCTATTTATCTTTTTTCCCCTTTTAATTACCGATCATTTGGTCCACTCTCTGCATTATGCCGCCTGACTGCTTGTCCGGGTTTCAACAAGGTCCGGTACTGATGTAATGGGAGCAGGTATTTTCACTTTTCACTACTACAGCTGCTGCTCACCTCTGCTCGAGTTCAAACCAAACTAAGATCGGTGCAGTTTTTCACATGGCACGTTTTTATCCTTCATACATGTTGAGAGATCAGACTGATCGATTTGAAAAGGTAATATGTCTTCACATAATCCACAGAGATGTGACTTAGTAAAGCGTGAAGTCATGTATCGTTTTAATCGTTGCATTAGAAAAACACAAAATTTAAGACATTTAAATGCTTGCATTTGTTGTATTTGCACCAGCTTTGCGATGCACGTTCACAACTTCATGCCTTCAACAAGCCATGCTTTAAGAACTGTAAGAATTCAACTTGATTTGTTTCTAATTAAAGCTACAAAAGTCCTTCAGTCAAGAGCAGTGAGATTTTGTCTGGTCTTTTGTTGTTTGATAATAATAAGAAGAACATTCAGCAGCAGGAATATAACCTGCTGTCACTTTAACACCCACACAGATCCAAGAAGCAGAAGAACAATCCAGACTGTTGGAAAGGAGACGGGATATAATGCATTAATTGTTTGATCTCAATTATTTTTTAAATAATTGTTGTAGGCCAAAATCAAAATTATGTAATTGCACAGCCCTAAGCAGATCTTTTTGAATCTGGCTGGTCAAAGGTCTCTGATTTGTATTATAGAGGCTTGCAGTGTATAACATTAAGAAAAGTGGACACTTCCTGTGAGAATATATAGCACAGCTACACATCCAAGCCTTAAAGGCGGTTCTACTGCAATGCTCTCTACTGGCAGGCCTTCACACCAGCACCACTAAGCTTTTGCAGATGATCCAAGAATGCCCAAGCATATTTCCTCCTCAACCAGCCAAAATGAACCCCACTCCTGATTTCCATCCTCTGCAAACCGGGCACTAGAGAGTGAGCTGTAGCCCTAGCTCTTGATGTATTTTACAGTGAATAATAAAATGTTTAAGTAGCGTATATATAGAATTTATAAACAACAAGCCGCAAACTGCTGAGTTTGGATTTTCCTGTGTGTTTGTGTTTGCCCATCTTCAGAATTTGCATGCTCCCCTGGTCAGTACTGGCTTGGCGCCAGGTCTGCTCCACTGGCTCCCAACTGTGGCCAGAATCAATTTTAAAGATTCAATGCTGACTTTCGAAACAACCACTGGGACATCTACTTCACACCTCAACTTACTGCCAACTCAGGTCAATTAACGAGTGACAGTTTGTTGTTCCTTCAAACGAGAGCAAAAAAATGACACATGGAATGAGTGGCCAACCTATACAGGACATGGTGAAAACATCACATTGTTCATGATGCGTCTTACGCTGCCTCTTTTAAACACAATTTTTCTTTTACGCCACAATTAAAAAAATGTAAAAATTATCATTTGCATACCTTTGTGTTTACTAAAACTGTATTAGGGCTGCACAATACAAAACAGTTGCTGCTGCCAGCAGTTTTCAAAAATAAAATAATTGTTTAAAGCTGGTCTAAAGTTTGGTATAAGCCAATAAGCCGAACGTATTTTACAATTGTGAAGCAAAATCTAATTATATCACATTTACACTATTTGTATAGTCATCTATAAATCACTAAATTTGAAACCAAATTGTGCAACCCTCTTGAAGCCTGGTTAATACTTGACGAGTCCGCTATTTGCTTGAGTGCGGGTGGCGACTCTAAAGTCATCGCAGTCTTTGCGAAGATTCACTTTGGGTGCATGCAACATGATTTCAGCTGGGGGAGCGCACAATTTTTTTTAGACAAGCGAACAGTTCGCGCAGCGCCGCATTTGATTTGAGTTGAATATGATTCACTTTGAAAAGATTTTGTCTGAAACAGAGACATCTTTATGATAAGTCCATGCATGATCAAAGAAATAACCAGATCACCAATAATTATTGGCTAGAATTTGCAACAGCCGTGGAAAAGGATTTTTTTTTTTTTTTTAAGTTTAGAAAAACTTGAGGGAGTTTGAAAAGCCAAAACGGCTAAAAGTGGAGACCATGGTTTTAATAAACAACAACATAATATGTGTTCTGCCATTCACAGGTTTTACACTGATTTATATATTAAATTTTTTGATTTTAAAACTATTTAATAGTTACAAAACTAAAATGAAGTTATAAATTGTTTCTTAACTGGACAAGAATATTTGAACCTGTTTTTCGGGGCATTATTGGTGATAATGGTGAGGAATGTTGGACCATTATTGCCTTTTTAGCATGTAAGTAGAGGATAGAAACTAGCCAGACAGTAATGTGTAATTGTGGAGTGGGATACGTCTAAAAAAAAAACATTATTTATTATTTAAATTATTAAATATTATTTAGTTAATGTACATTTTTCTTTTTTTTTCTTTACATAATAAAAATATATATATATTTGTAGAGCAACTTATGTTCTGTTGTCATTGATATTTAAATAAATTTTAACAGGTAGAACTGTTCGAGAATAAAAGCAAGTGATGCATCAAAGCTTGATTTAAAAAATTTTAAATGGTTATAAAAATCATTATAATCATTAAAATCATTTATAAATATAAATGTTTTTAAATATCTTGAATGAGATTAATAATATGAAGTAGTTCCGGAAACTTCCTACTTTTGTGTTTATCAGTCAGATTTTACGGTCGTTTTCTTTTGATTACCCCCTGTCGTTTTAAAGAATATCACAACGACTAAAGTGTCAAGTATGAAAGCCTCGTCCATTTCGTGGGGTGCGCGTGCAGTCAACAGAGGTCGCAACGTACCACCAGGCAAAAGTATAGTCTCTCTCTAGTTAAATCAGTCTTAACTACTGTATACAAATAGGTACATGGTGAGATAAAGCAGTATATACAGTGAATATTTTAAATGTCAGATTAGAGGTGTATTTACTTTAATAATGTTGATGCATTTTTTTAGAACATAGCTGTCTAAACTCTCAATCTTATTTCTCAAAAAGTAAGTAACTTGATCAGTCTTCTAACTACTTTTATACCCCAGAGCAGATTCTTAAAGGGTCTGAGCAAAATAAGAATTGTAATTTCAGGATGATGCTAGTGTGTCCTTGTGTGACCCGGGTCTAAATAAACCATCTTTGGTCCACAGTAAGACGTGTTCAGAAGAACATAGATGTGAGCAAGGGTGTTTGTGTACAACATGAAAACAGGACAGTGTACTAAAATAGGACAAATACCCCTCAGGGTTCACATTAGATGAATCAGGTACCACACACACCATTAGTGTAAAAGGCTCTTTAGGACAGCTCCCATTACATCGTGACACAAACACATTAAAAGCCTACTGCCTTCCGTCTCTCTTTTTTAAGACTATTAAAATAAAAACACATATAAAACAGTCTTTTTTGCATTCAATATTTAGATAAACTATAGAACATAAACACACGGGACTACAGCAAGCAACATCTGTACAGAGACAGAAACAAAGAAAGAATTGAGCTGTGGGATCCCTCAAAACCCTGTGACAATTCCACCAAATTACTCAGCTTGAGTGTTACAGAGAGCCATTCATGACTAATTCATTAACATCCCAAAAATACATTCCAAGGACCACTAATGACCTTTGAAAGGTCTTTTATTTCGAACCCAAGTGGGGAAAAACAATGTGCACTGATGCACATAATAAGATAAGATACTCTTATGAGAGAGAATGCTACAAATGAAAGGTTTGCTTGTGTTCATGTATTTATTCAGTTGTGTTATTCAGAGATGCTGTGGGAAAGTTTTAAAGGAACGGCATTCAGAAAATACCTGACAGATCTCAATGAATTGGGTGTCCTGAAATAGCAGATCTGTTATTG
>CAIGQZ010032465.1:559577-593781 GCA_903798205.1 Danio tinwini | reverse complement strand
TTTTTTTTTTTTTTTATTTATTTTTTTTTTTAACTAGCCAATAACCTTATTATTATCTATAAAATGACACTTCTGAACCTAATCAGAGAGCCTGAAAATACTCATTTAGAAAAAAAGAGGTCTAATAGATTTTGCATCTAACCTCTTCAATTGTCATCAGCCAGAGCAGCGTTTCTCAACTAGGTGTCAATACTGCTTTCAGTGACCTACGGAGTGGCCAACTGAGAAATTATAAAAGTGAGTTACTGATACTATTCTGGCTGATTTGCATGTTGATTCTAATCAGGAGCAGTAGTTAGTTTGTACTGTGCAGTATTTACCTAGTATGTGTTTTTCTGTCATTTCAAAATGTCACTTTATTTTCACTTTGTGCCACATTTTAATCAATATATTAGTGGGACAGTACAGTAGGCTACGTGTGTATGTCAAATATTTTGGTAAATTACATTTGTTTGGGTTGGTTATGTATTTGAAAGAAAGAAAAAAAAAGTTATCTTTAGCGATGACGAGGCTTAATTTAAACGGCACAAGATGCTGCATGGCAACAAAGGAAAAAGAAAACGTATGTATCACCATATGGGTGCATAAGAATAGGTTGTGTGTTTGGATATAACTTTTTGACCACACTTTGTTATTGTTAATTTACTCGTTTGCTGGAAATTAGAATTAAATTTTTAAATAATTTTGAAACAATTTTAAAATAATTTCTTTGCATTTAACAAATGAAAATAAATATGTAGGCTAATGGATTTTTTTTCACTGGAGTGCGTACAACACCGTTTCCTTATCCACAAAAGTAAAGGAGTAAAGTAAAGAGTAAAAGTAAAGTAAAGAAAAAGTAAAGAGGCCCAATGGAGGAGGCTCATTCTTTATCTTTGCCTTGCAGATGGTCTGTTTAACTGTTTTCTCGCTAGTGAAGCGTTTAGGTTTTTTACATTTACAAAGTCTGCCATGTAAATAGCAAATGCACCATGGCGCGATGCAACTGACTCTTCAAGGAAATGGGAGATTAGACTCTGATTGGTTTAATGTATGTTATGCTCGAAACACGCCCATAACTCAATAAGAGAATAAGCACAACCATCTTAGACCATGCGGCGTGGCGCAAACCATATTTTTCCATTGTGGAAAGTTGATTCAGACACGCCCTTGATTCTTTTGCGCCATGCACTTTAGACTTTGCACCTAGATCATTAAAATAGAGCCCTTGATGTTTACATGAAAATTCTGTCATCATTTACTAATCTTTCAAATCTGGAGGTTTTCTGTTGGTCTACTGAAAGTCTATTCAAGTCAAGGTACATTTATTTACAGTATATAGACATTACATTGCAAAAAAAAGAAATTCATAAACGACAATCGACGTAATTTGCCCATGTCGGTTATTATGTTTTTAAAACCAATTAAAATTCTCCTTTAAAAACGTATTACCAAATGTGGACAAACTGAGCACTTTTTCCTGACATCAGTGAGTGCATTATTCATATGCACAGCAAACTTACCATAAAAAAAAAAAATACAAAGTTTCTCACACATCAGGTTTACTTGATGTTGGGTGGGAACAGTGGGATTTATCCCTGCACTCATGTATCATGCTCATTTTCACTTCAGCAAATCAGTTTGAGCGAACACAGACAATGTAATTACTGTTCAGAAGCCTGACAGACTATTAGCAGCAATCCACTATAACTGCTATTCACTCCGCTATAACGTTTCAAGCATCACTCAAGACCCTGGTGTACTTCAGACAAAAATGGAAGAATTAACTTTTTCATTTAAGAGAAAAAAAAAGTTCTAAAAGGATGAGTGACTATATGGTATTAAAACATCCAGACACCTCCGCGCTACAGGAGGCCGAATTGTACATGCGTCACATTGCTTAAGTGCACCATCTACTCCTAAATACGACAACAAAGGTGGGCGTAACAGAAGAAAAGTTCTGTAAACATCTGCTCTACTACTACAGACTCTCCACTTGTTACCCTGTCTGACCTCTGTAGAATGAGAAACAAATCGGGGCGGAAGTAAACGCATGCCAAAAGTGGAGTTCTAAAACATACCCACTGATTGCGCAAAAGGTGTTTTGGAGTCAAAATGTAATCCCCCTAAAAGCTTGCATCGGTGACCAGTTTCTAACTGACGAAACAACTGAAAAAATAATTTTGGCTGGGTTTTGTTAGAAATGACACCATTTCAGTTCCTTTTTCAATTTAGTTTGAAGTATACTGGGGCCAATACACTCACAACAACACACTCACTTTCCTTAAGCTTTATTCATCAAGTTATAAGAGGTCGTCTTAGCAGAATGAACTGCTAACCTGACTCGATTATATCATTTACTGAAAAATATTTTCTGTTATATGTTCTGCTATTTTCTGTTTTTTAAATGAATGTTCTTTGCAAGGCGACGCAGTGGCGCAGTAGGTGGTGCTGTCGCCTCACAGCAAGAACGTCGCTGGGTCGCAGGTTCGAACCTCAGCTGGGTCAGTTGGCGTTTCTGTGTGGAGTTTGCATGTTCTCCCTGCTTTCGCGTGGGTTTTGTGTGTGGATGTTTTCCAGAGATGGGTTGCGGCTGGAAGGGCATCCGCTGCATAAAATCGTGCTGGATAAGTTGGCGGTTCATTCCGCTGTGGCGACCCTGGATTAATAAAGAGACTAAGCCGACAAGAAAATGATTGAATGCATGTTATTTGCAAGATGACTTCAATTTCAAGCAATTTGTGCTTGGATTTCAGTTAATTTCATCAAATAACCATAAATACTTTGTTTCCTTCAATTATTGTAATATAATTAAGAATAGAAATGTGTGCTTTCATTAGAAAAATGCGTTTAAAAATTTAGTACATTTACTGTACAAACAATAACAATGAATGAGAGGAAAAAAACAATAATAAAAGAATGATCACATTGAAAATTAAATAATCATTTAATAATCAAAATTGCGTTCAGTTAATCAAGGTTTTGTTTTTAGTTCATTTCACCCATCCCTAATGTAGCACATGTCATGCACAATGGTAATTCAAAGTGCTTTACCTAAACAAGAAGATTAAAAAAATACAAATAATTCACTCAAAACGGACACTTTAAAATGTTTGTAACGACATAAATCTGCATGAATAAATGCAAGGCTTCTGAAAAGACGTGGCGAACAGATTTGTTCTCTTAAAATAAACCAGAATTCAAATGGTTAAAGGTCCTTCAAATTACAAGGGCAAAGTGACATTCTGACATTTATGCTTTTTATTCCAAGAGAAAGAGAGACAGGATTAGGATAGAAATGATTGGGAGAAGAGTGGAGAATCGGGATCAAAAAATGTCACAAGCTGGACTCATCTTACTTAGCTTACCAGCATGAACATCTGTTCAAGCTCTGGCAAAGGCCACACATTTAGTTACTTCAAGTTATTAAATAAATTTGAGTTGGCTGTATCAGCATGACACTAGAGCAAAAGTGGAGGGAAGGGTCCTTTATTCAATATACAGTCAAAGAATGAAGATCCCTCAAACTAATGATCAGTGTCTTACTGATAACAGAGATGGGCAAAGCTATTTACTATGTTCTAATTCACCTGACTACATTTTTGGAAAATAATGCTGCTCTCTTATGTTTTTGTTGCAAGATATCCAATTATGATCGTAAGAAATGTTACTGATAACTTGATATTGTTTTACTACTACTCAAGCAACTAATAAGATTACTTTTTCACTTAAGCACATACTCTGCCGTCTTTGGGATAACATAACCACATCACAAACGCTTATTGATCGATGAGATATATAATCTCTCTACAAACAAGGCAGGATATGAATTCTAACAGTGGATTATCTGAGGAATGACATGACCTGAACTGGTTATTATTTGTGACTGTTACCAGACTGTGGCACAGATGTGTGAGTGAGAATGCTATGCTAATGGAAGCTGTGCATTGTGACACCTTGGCAGTGTTGCAGACCTCACAGGGGCCGTGTGAAAAACTAATTGCACAGGTCTCTCAGACCGGAAAGACATTGAAAGGGTTCAGATTTTGCAGTAACACTTTCTGGTCTAACACCAGTGAAACTTCTCATTACATTCTGTTTGGATAAAAATATACATTTGACTCCCTGGTTGTGATGCACTACATACTATGCTGCCTCATGCATAGGTTTTAGAAGGGTAATATCAAATGGAATAGCACAAGAGAATCTATGGCTATGTATAAAATCACCCTTATACCCTCATCCATTAGTCCACTAGTATAGTCCACATGAATGAACAAACGAACAAACGAATGAATAGGAGCACTTAGTGTACCGGAAGGCATGCTGTTTTGTTTGTAATTTTCTGGTTGATAAATCCCTCAGTTGGTTTGGATGTTTAGAACTTATAGACCTTGTAGTTATTTAACACCAAGCAAGCGGTCTATAAGGAAAACTAAATATTTTGATTCCTTTGTACACAAACAACAATTGAATAATAATTTATTTAGAAACTTACACCAATAGGATTCCACTGTGGATGCCATCATGTGGTCAGATGCGGAAATTCATTTAGTGCTCAAACCTCTTAGTTCATTATGTATATTCTCTAGCCACTGAGTGTACATTGCTTGTGCGCTACTTTTTGCAGTGCATCGTGGGATTGACAGTGCAATTCAGAACGACACTACGATTTGGAAGACCACCACTAATGGCTGCTCCCTTAAATAGTGTGCTATTTAAGTGTATGGGGAGATTTTGGACATAGCATTCATGTTATATCTGTCAAAAGTTAAGCCATATTTTGATGCTTCTTGCTTTCACAAATAACACAAACTAGGAATACACCAAAATTAAAACCCGGGGGGGGGGGGGGGTATTGTTTTATTAAATAATAGAATCTTGTAAGACTTTTTAAATGTTTCACTTTGCCATGGCAGCCCATTAGCGATACTTTGTTTTTCTGGCGAGTACGTGCAGTTTATGTATAGATATGGGTATTTGGGTTCAAGAACAGAAAATCCACAGTACAGAACATTTGGCTATTTTGACTTTTGACCATGGTGCATGCTCTCTGCTGCATGTGGCAAAATTAAATAAATGGGTATCACAGTGTTTTCTGCATCTGGTATGTAAGAGGAAGAACAGGTGGCCAGTGCAGCGCAGCATAACCTATTTTCAGCCACTTTTCTTTTTTGGCAGAAAACTGCCATTTTTGGTGGCCAAAATTTGGTGCATATTTAACAAACAATAAAAATTTAGGGGGCCATGATCTGGTTGATGACAGTGCAGGTCCACTGCCTTGTAATATTTAACCTTTCAACACAAACATGCCCGTGAATGCAGGAGAAAGTGAAGATGCTCCTGACGAGGCGAATATTAAAGTCTCGCAATGATAGTTAATATTCCCGACTGTATTTGTTAAAATAAACAAATAACTAATAAATACATCATTGTGCCTGCCACAAATACTGCACTGCACTGAAAAAGTAGACTGTTGTAATCTTAATAGTCTCTGTTGCAATCTTAGCATGCTACATCTGTTGTGAAAACAACGGTCTGGCACCCCATTGTACTTCGGGTTTAGAGGACAGATGTAACTCTTGCACAACTGATTAAAAAGACACACAACAAAGCATTCTCAGTCCATAATACTGTAGTAAAATTACTGTAAACTACTTAGTATCTTTAGTCATTTCACAAAGTAATGTCTTCAAAAACTAGAGTACTGCTAATGATACAAACTTTGTTTATTCAGATGGTAAAGAACATTGATCACACATTTACCAAATCCATAGAGACAGGACAATCAAAACCAACTATAACTGCGTCTTATTTGAAAGGAGACGAGTGGAAAATCCGTATTTCACCATTTCCAGATTGAAAAAGCTCTCAGGTAACAAAAATGTTTTTTTTTTCAAATGTATTTTTGTCTTGTGTTAGCAGATCACCGTAATCCACACATGCGGGTCCACAAGCGAGCTGTGCTCTCCTCACTGGAAAATGGAAACAAAACCTTCATTGCACCACATTTAAAAACAAAACACTGACAACCCATGTCTCCAAACAATTCTTCTACTTCTTCCACTTTTTTAATTAAGGTTAACAACACTACATGGCATTTTTCTATACACTGTAACAGGTAAAAACAGTCTTCTAAGCTACATCATGATTAATATATCTCGATGATATTGAAGTTGCATCTCATTCACAATAGTGTAGGCTGATTGGTTCAAACCAAGTCTTTCTCATGAATTAATGCTGGGAACTGAATGACGTCACTTTGTACCCGCCAGTACAGACATCCACGCTGGAATTTACACAAAAGATCTCATCGTCATGACGCAGCTTCAAAATTTATTTTCAAACCGGAAGAACGAATTTGCTTAACACAAAAACCACCAACTTTCACTTTTTAGTAAAATATATGTGTCCTAATAGTGTTTTTAGCAACGTGGGACATATATATGACTGTCAACTAGAGGTGTAAACCTACACTGGTCCCATGGTTCGGTTACGATTATCATGCCATCGATTCGGTTCAATCCGATATCTCGGTGCATCACGGTGCATTGACTATGCTTTCCATACATAATTAGATTTTTTCTTCACAACACAATTCTTTTTTTATTATTAAAATCTAGAAATATATTTATATATTACTTGTAATACAATTTTGTCCTTTAATACAAGCAGTCAGATATATGAACTGTACCTTTAATTTTACCTGCTCAAAGAAAACCCTCTCTGTGAATGTTTTAGACAAAACTCAAATACATGCACAGCACAACATGAGCATTTATAGCAAATAAACTAATGTAAATATTATCCCGCTTGCTTTTTGAGCGCTGTCAAGCAAGTTCTTACACTCCTATCCTTGGTCATTGTCTTCACCCGCTCAACAGAAAGGGCTGTGATTGGCTTTAAAAATGAAAGCGCTGTTTATCGATGAGTGATGCGGGAAGAACAGCCACGGTTACAGTCTATATGCGCATAATACACGGTTATCACAGGTAATCCACAATAGATGAGGTGAAGAAAACTCGCACCACAGGCACGCTCGTGTCTGGATCCACAAGTATCACTTTAACAGCAGAGAGGAGAGGAAAAGTTGCCTCACAAACACCCAGCAGGTCAAATGACCAAAGTGTGTGTGGGAGAGAGAGAGAGAGGGGGAGAGAAAGACAGAGAGAAGAGAGGCAGACATGGAGTTTTACAGCATTTCTCCCTAGTAGTGAAATAGCGGCTCGTGTTCTACCATTCCTCAGCGTCAGTGAAAGACTGTCCAGCATACTCACAAGCAGTGAATTGTGCACAATTATCTGCTTTTTAAGTAGTAGGAGCGGTTTAATTACTCGCCTTCGCCTCCTTCGCCGTAGTATTCTACTGCAGCATCGCGTATATGAGATAAATGACGTCAGTACATAATAACCGGTTATGATTATCACTAAACCGATACTGAATTATCCCATCTGCATTGTGGTGCACCGAAGAAACAATTCATTTTGACACCCCTCAACATCTCAAAAAATGTGTTTTGGCCTTTCAATACCCTTTAACTTCTAGTTAGAGTTTACATGTATCGAGTTCCTCTCACATTACAGCCCACATTCATTACGTTCTCAAAAAAACGTGGCCCATCAAAAGTATATTAAAATATATTAGAAGCTATATTTGGTGTGGGTTTTGGTCATTTGAAATCAAATGTTCCAGTGGTTCAGCAGTAATCCTGATAACCTACAGTCACCTTGAGCCACATGAGGCATTTATATCAAGTAGAAAAGTATCACATAGAAAAGTGAAAATATGGATGAAAAGTGATGTTCATAGGCTAGAGTTTTAGATCAAGAGCATGTGGCTCTCACTTTGATCTCAGCAGGTACAGACGAAGCTGTCCACATAAGCTGGAGGAGACGAAAGTCACATCAAAGTCGCAAGACTCATCATCGGGTTTCTCTAACCCAATCCTTCAGAATATGAGCCTTTCGCAGTTACTATTGAATGATCAAAAAACTGCTGTCAAAAAGCCATCAATAGTGCTTGGATTACACAAACACTTGAGAAAAGTGAAGATAGTGGCCAGCTTTCCCTTTCTGTGCCAAGGCAGCAGTCAGGTGTGAGAGTTTGATGAATAATTTATGGCGATCCTTCTGCCGTAATGATTCAGCACAACAACTTTCACCCTTTTCTCGCTGTGTGTAGAAGCTAGAGTGAGTCGCGCCTGCCAAAGCGAGAAAATCTTCACAAGGAGTCTCTGGGAAAGATGGAGAGTTTATGTTATCTATAGGATCTCTGTACAGTCTTTATCTTTGAGATCATCTCTCTCACCAACAGATCAATGCCTTCACAGCACGTAACACCGCCTCGCACAACACACTGTTGGTGCTCAGTGGCTGTCATACATGAGAATGATGCAAATGATAAAATGTAACAAACCGTATAATGAACACACAATAAATACAGTAGGCTTATAGACATTGAGGGTGCTTTCACACCTGTAGATGGATTATTTTGTTCTGAAACAGGGATTAAAATAGTTAAAAGTTGCACTTTGCTTTTGGTGTCATTCGCTTTCACACAACAAAATTTCTAAACGAATCAAAATAGCTAAAACAAGTCAAGTGCGAGTGAACTCTCCTCACATTGGTCAGAATTTCAAGGTTCATTTTGCTCAGCTGTCATGCCTCCTTATTTTAATGTATGGCAATGAGCAATAAGACATTATAAGCAAATTTTGAATGGTGACACCCACAGACATAGTCACCAAATAAATCAGAGAGGTAAGACTTTATCATACATAACAGTTGGCTAGAGTTATGCATTATAAAATTTACATTATAGAGAGAAACAACAGACAAACAAAGACTGCAGTTTGGTCAATTTTTTCGAAGTGATGAACCGCTTTCAGTAATAATCGCATTTAACATGAAACGCACATTTACTGGTAGGAATGATGACATCCCACCCTACTCATAATTCTCTCTTCATATGGCCAAATATATGTCTGTTATATCCAGAATACACTGTGATATAGCCTGGTTCATTTGTCATTGGATCGTTTCACTTTCTCACTACAAACGATCTGCTCCAGAGTTTGCTTCAATCAAGCCAAGACCACCTCATTCAGGCGATCTCGGATCAATTGTTTTGGATTGGATCCAATCGCGATTGTTGGATTTACATATGCCAAACAAACCGTGCTAACTGGGTAAACATGCCAGGTTCCAAAACATAAGTCTAGGTGTGAAAGCACCCCGAGACTTCATTTGTTGTGTACACAAAGACAAGCCAGTCTAATTGAAAATACAGCGTACATTTTTGCTAAACTGAACATAGTAGGGGGTCATCCTACGTTAAAAGATCAATAAGGGATTTGTTAGCTCATTTCAAGGAATCAAATCACTTGATTCGGCTCACTTGAGTCAGACTAAATCAGATTAAAAACTTTTAATCTATCATTTGTCCAGAAAATAGGAGACATCATATTTTACCTCTCTTTATCATCTCATAATATTGTTTCAGTGGCCAACAATAATAACATAACACCAGCATTGGGTTAAATTTTAGCAAGGTAACAAAATCTACAGCTTGAGGCAATAACTTAAAGGTGCTATATGTAAGGTTTACACCCAGTGGTTGAACTAGGTATTACATTTCTGGATCAAAACAAACGAAAGCGAAGGTTGCCAGATTGAGGAGCCTGACTTAAGTCATGTTGTAAATTTAAGCAAGAAATAAGTGAATATTTTTCATATTAAATAGAGTTTTTGTTCTAACAAACACCTCGAATTGACACATTAGAAACAGCTTCTATTTCTTGCAGCTGAACAACAGGATAAACTGTGATCACCGCAGGTACACCTCATGTGCTTTATTCAGTGTTAAATGCCAACAATGTGAGTTTGAATGCCATTTTACATAACATGTATTGCCATAATACTTAAAGCAACTGCAGATAGTTCACCTCAGATCTTGAAATAAAAAAAAAAACATTCGAAATTGAACTTCAGAACTGTGAAATAATGCAAACCTACACATAGTGATTCGGCATGCACATTTAATTATGTTAAAGAGGTTTATTTTGTATTAATTAAATTATAAACCTTACCATTTCGTGAGTGAGTGCATATTTATGGCTGTATTTAAATGTGTTGTGTTTCATCTGGTGCAAATCTTGTCATGTAGTGTGTTGTTAGGACATGCGGTTAAAATGTAACCTGCACACCTAATGTTTACGCTTGTAATATTTATATGATTTGCTAATTAATAGCCACCTTATGTGAAACTCTGAATCCGCATCTCATTTCAGAGTCTGCGACATCCGCCAGAGGTCGCATTTTGGTCACAGACACATGCTTTGAGAGCTTTCTTCCACCAAGGCAACCCATATAATTGGCTAAACTGGGCAGGTTAAAAGAACCAACAAAAGACAGACACGTTTTTAGAGCAGAATATCTGACTTCAGCATTGTTTTTCAGATAAACAAGAATGTTCACTTAGCATGTTTCTTAAATATCTGCAAAGATAGCATTGTATTTTTATGCTTTAGAAGAGTTATAAAAAAAAATAAAATAAAAAAAAACTTTCATACAGCACCTATAAAAGCACATACTGTAAACACCAACACAGTTTTTACAAAATGAAACCAATATGTATTAAGCTACACTACGATGCATGCAACTTACTACTTAATAAACAAACAAATGCACACACACACACACACATTACCACAGAGGCGGTTCAGAAGATGATAAATGAGTTGACAACCGTCCCAAATTAATTATAGTACTTCTAGTATTACAAGATCTTAGAATCACACCTGAGAAACCACAAAAGAGAGATTTGACTTATCTTTAACTGCTTAAGATCAATTTGCACCAGATCAGCAAGATAATGCAAAATGCAAGCTAATGCAAAAAGCAAAGATTCAAGTCCCAAAGGGCACACTATGCACTTACGCACACACAACAGCATAGTATATGTTTGTAGTGTTGTCGCAAATAGAACACTAATGTTTTTGTTTTTTTGTTTACTAAGCGGAAATTCAAACCATTTCCCTGATTGTGTATGACGGTTGCCAAATTAGTGAAATAAATGACCAAACTACCAAATAACACCTGCCGTGAGTAACCGCATTCAATATTGGGAGGCGATATAATCACTCTCATAGGAGAATTTTGCTTTCACAATGCAAAATACATGAAGTAATCCAAAAGCAGTTCCCAAAAGCTCTGCTCCGTTCACTTTGCAAAACATCGCCTGTTGAGTGTGTGAAGTGTCCATCATTCAACACTTTTACCGGTTGAATAAGTGCATCATCCGGGTATTCAAAGTACACTTATTCTTTTTAGAGTTTTCAGTGTGAATGCACAACTTACACTATTTATTAGAGGTGTGAACCTACATTGCTCTCACGATTTGGTTCGTTTACAAATTTCATGCCATTCATTTAAATCAATTTGATGTATCGGTGCATCACGGTGCATTGACGATGCTTTCCATATATGCTTTTATATTTTACTTCACAGGACAAGAATTCTTGTAATAAAATGTATCATTTTAAAATACGTTTTATATATACATTTGTAATACAATGTTGTCCTTTAATACAAGCAGTCAGATATATAAACTGTACATAAAATTTTACCTGCTCAAAGAAAACCAGTCTGATTTTCGTGTAAATTAAACTTGAACGGATGCACAGCCTCTGAAGTGACAGACGAATTGACACATGTTTGATGTGAGAATATGGTGCGATAAACATTTTAATCTGAGCAACTGTTAATGTGTCTGTTCAGACTGACTTGAAAATTTGCATGCTGTTATTGCTTTTTTTATGAGGGTGTTCTAATATTTTATTTATTTATTTTTTATTTTATTATATATATATATATATATATATAAAATACAAATTAAACCATATTTGTTCAAGAGAACAAAATAATGATTTCTTGGAAAAACTGGTACAAAATGTAAATGCACAGTGTAGCCACTGGCGAAGCAACTGTGGCTGTTTTATTAATGTAATCAATTACTTTTAGTTTAGAGCACACAAACAAAACACTCAGACGAATTAGATTTTTGCAAGCAACAGCAGCAGATGCTTTCTGTCAGGGAGAAATCTGGAAAGTATAATAACAGTCAATTATCTGAGCTAATTATTCAGCCGCCTACCTTAATGTTCTTCATACTGTAGTTTGAATCAAGTTTTCTTGTCAAAAATAAACAAATAAGCATATAAGAATATAAAAACAAATACAAACTTTATTATAGAAATGCTGGATGGAGCATGCCAATTATTATCTTTGTATTTATATTTATATATTTTCAGCATAAAACACATGGACTTGTGATGGAGTATATTGTAATGATCCCATCAGAAATGAATTACAATTAAATTATATTAGACTCAAATAGGTTTTAAATATGATATCTGCAGAGTTGACACCTTAAAAAAAATAAAAAATATAGCCAAACAATATATAATGATAAAACTTTTCGAACAAGTTGGTATTAAACATTCTAAAAATTTTTGTAAAATTTCTATTACTTTTACAAGACATAATAAGGATGAAAATTATCCTTCAGGAAAATATAATCTGTGAATCTTATTTTCTTAATGTTCTTAAAATTAAACGGTCATCATAGGTAAAAGCATAAAAATATGCCCATGCTGAAATGTTGGTTTCTAAAATAATTGTAAACACACTAACCTCAATACATTAAGTATAATTACAATTCCATTACTCCTTCAATATAATTATTACATGTCTACATAATAAAATTCAAATGTATCTCACAATCCAGGAACAGTACCATGATACAGTTTAAATCTTTAGAACTAACTTTTATGTGCATTCACAAGAGATCACCATTCTGGTGGATAAAGGACGTGTAACACATGCACCTTTGAGCATTTTGTGTGGAACACAATGGTACATACACCACGTACAGTTGAAGTCAGAATTATTAGCCCCCCCTGAATTTTTGGCTCCCCTGTTTATTTTTTCCCCAATTTCTGTTTGACAGAGAGAAGATTTTTTTAACACATTTCTAAACATAATAGTTTTAATAACTTATTTAAATAAGACAGTAAATAATATTTTACTAGATATTTATCAAGACACTTCTATACAGCTTAAAGTGACATTTAAAGGCTTAACTAGGTTAATTATGTGAACTAGGCAGGTTAGGGTAATTAGGCAAGTCATTGTATAACGATGGTTTGTTCTGTAGACAATGGCAAAAATAAATTAGCTTAAAGGGGCTAATAATTATGAAAAAAAAATGTAAACATTAAAAACTGCTTTTGTTTTAGCTGAAATAAAACAAATAAGACTTTCTCCAGAAGAAAAAATATTATCAGACATACTGTGAAAATGTCCTTGCACTGTTAAACATCATTTGGCAAATATTTAAAAAAGAAAAAAATTAAAAGGGGGGCTAATAATTCTGACTTCAACTGTATACGTCCTATCATCTACCGAAAAGACATATGCTACTTTCATATGCCTTGAGGGAGAGTAAATCATGGGCTACTTTTCATTTTTGGGTGAAAAATACCCTTTGATTCACTGACAGATCTGAAGGGCTGTTTACACGGCAACATTTTTAGCCAAATATTATAAACGTATACATTTTGCTTGTTTGTTTACACAACAGCATTTTTGTGATGGAAAATACATAAGTCTGGAAAATACATATATCTGAAAACAGGTTACACGGTAGAAGTTTTTTAAAAATGGCACCATTGTCATGTTCATATAAACGCACAAAAGCGAGAGTCAAAAGCAGTCTAGTGTATGGTTAGTACGTGTTTAGGGAAGTGTAGATTAAAGACAAGCACTAAAAAAAAAAAAAAAAAAAAAACACACTCAATTAGGTTTTTTTGCCCTCAAGTCAGAGTCATTTAATTTTGAGTATCTACCGATACCGAAACCCGATGTGATACTTCTATAATGCATAAAAAATAGAGCAAAGAACAGATCCAGGATGATCCTTATTTTTTATTTAATTCACCTTATATTAACGTTAACAAACAGAGCATAGCTTGAACAATCAAGTAATAAATAACATAAATTCCTTTTGGACTTTGGTGCAACAGTAAATATAAAAACAAATAGCACCTCAACTTAAAATACCCGGCAGGCAATCCCAAGTTTACATATCTCACAGTTTGCTCTGGCAATGTTATTGTCGTCTTCAACTTTATAATACTTCCAGACCGCAGACATACAGTACTCATGCTTTCTGCTTCAAGCTGCTTCCGTATTTCTACTTTGCCGGCATTTAACCAATAGCATCTCTGCAACAAAGTGATGTCATGTCGCACACGTTGCGGTTTCTGTGTGAAGTCAAGAAAGAGTCTAACTCCGCCACTACATAACTACAGATGTGTTCAAAATAATGAGAATATATATATACACATACACACCAAGTCCTGATCAGGAGGTAACATCCGATTGTGAAACTGCGTGATCGGGCCTGATTTCCAAACACGTGATCGGATCTGGACATATGTAATAATGGTGGAACACACCTTATTGGTGTTGACACTCAACTGTTTGCTAATACTTAATTTGCCAAGTGTGGATTTACTTCACATTACAACAAAAAACAGAGACACCAGCAGCCCATCGTCACTTTCCAATGGATACTGTTCACTGACAAGATGCCAGCGCAAAACACTGTCCTGGCATACATGTAAGTGTTTTTGGTAGTTTTCACTGATCATTTTGAAAACATTTTCTTTCTTTTAAATGCAAGGGAAAACTTTTCCATTTTTGTCTACACCACTGTAGTCCTAAAGCAAAACCAGTTCAGAGGTTCAGCAGCACTGCTACTTAAACCTCTAACTGTCCATTACTACTAGCATGTACGGTACACTTGCTCTCCCCCGACAGTATTACTGTGATCATCAGAGCGTGTGCGAGGCTGCAGACGTGAGAGGCCGGCTGGAGTGGAGGCTGGGGTGATGTGTGGGTAGAGATAGAAAAGTGAATGTTTGCAAGAACATACTCGCACATTAGAAAAGCCTCTGGCACAGGGCTCCAGGACGGCTGAGCAAGACGAGAAAGGAAATGAATGATCTCAGACGAGCACTATTCTTGGGTCAGCAGCGCTGCTATTAATATTCAGCTATTCTCATTTAGCGATATTAAGGATAATTAATTTCAGCCCTGAAAGGAGACTCGGCAGTCAGAATGTTCCTTATGGGAGCCGCTGATAAGTGGATTGCAGCTGTGAAAAGGTTTTGAAGATTGTATTAATGAAATCGTGTGCAGCAGGAAAACATACGCTGTTGCAAGAAAGAGAAAATCTTTAGGTTGCAGGTGAAAGCCCTGGTGTTTTGTGTTGTGGAGCATTGGTCTGGTGCGCTGTGATTTGACAAACAGGCAGGCTGGATCATTTGTCGCTTGATTAATGAAAAGCTCAATTGCTAGGGAAAGATTAATAGGGGAGAAACAATTAAGTACAGTCATGCAAAAACACAATGGGAGTGAAAACATTTAAGAGAGAAAAACAAAAATGGAAGCAATACTATAAATATGCCTCCATATTTAAAGGATGTTCTACTGTATAACTTCAAAAAGAAAAAAATTGTGCTCATTTACAGCCTAAAACGGCAACTGGTAAAAATAACAAAAAAAAAATGCTTTGTGTTAAACATGTTTCTATTTATTTTTAGACATAACAAACATACAGGAGCCTGTACCATGAAGCCAGATTAGCCGGCTAGTAGGGGTGTGACGAGATCTCGGGCTATATGAGACTAAATTGGGATGTGATTTCTCGTCGAGGTGAAAAGTTGTCTCGCGAGGGTGAATTTACCACTAAAGATTGGAAACAGGGTTGGATTTGAACCACAAATTAAGTGTTTTGCATGCATCTGGTAACCTGGGCTGCCTCGGTGTTGTGCGTCACTCATTTGCGTCTTTTTTTGGGCGGGTGTGACGCAACCGCTTAGCGGAGTTAAAAAGGTTGCCGTGTCCAAAAGGAAAGGCTGCAGCTACAACTGCCACCACACAAATTATTAACCATGTGATGGAAGAGCACTTGATATATGCTTAAAAGCAAGCAGCAACCTCCCGCTCTCCCTCGTAAAGCAAATATGCAAGTAACTGAAACTGTGATTCATCGAAATTCTGCTAGTCCTGGCTCCATAATAGAGCACATTTCTATTGAGCCCACTGATAAAATGGCCAAATTTTCAGCAGAAAAAAAGGTGTTTACAGCCTGATACAAAGAACGATTTTGGTTCATATAGCTAATATTACCCTTCATTACAACTGTGAGGGGGTGAATTTTTTTAGAACTAATCAATTTTGTTTATATTAAGTCTGCATAATTAAGGGTGTGGCCACTTGAGTGATAGCTAGGTCTCGCTGGTCGCCATTGTCACCTTAGCTGATTCCGGCTGATTAGCCGCTGAGCTCGGCATACACATCATAATTTTGTTTTGTTTTATGGGGCTTTACACAGTCAGTTGCTCTTTGGAATTATTTCTTAAGGATATGGCATGCTGTGTGCACTTAATTGTGCTCACAAACCATTCACGTGCCCTTCATTTCCCAGGTGAGTGAAATTATATACTTGTACCATATCTATAAATGTATTTGTTTGATTTAAGATCATCAATCACTCTTTTTCTTTAGACATTGAATGCTCTCCAGAATCTGACAGATTATCTGTAGGCTCTAGAACAGAATGTTGTCATACAGTTTTATGCCTGGATTTCATAAATTGCCTAGCATTTACTAACACAGACTATATTAGAAGTATTTGGAAGTAGTTTGAGT
Source organism: Danio tinwini (assembly GCA_903798205.1). Lineage (NCBI taxonomy): Eukaryota > Metazoa > Chordata > Actinopteri > Cypriniformes > Danionidae > Danio > Danio tinwini. Next base: position 577,024 of record CAIGQZ010032465.1, on the reverse strand, counting down.
TTTCCTCCTGTAGAAAAGCATCATAAGAACAACGTTTAGTGGCGCAATTTATTACAACAGTGTTTTTAAAGAACTAAACACTTTATTGCTACATGTGGTCAGAAGACAAACGAGTCACAGGTAATTAAGTCTAAAGCATTTCTTCCAAAGGAAAGCCTGTCTAAGCAAAATGCTAGTAGGCGTCTGTAGCTCCACTCACGCTCCGCCTCTTTGCCCTTATTTGGTTACCCCCCGATTGGAGCGGTGACTTGCAAACAAAATGGTGCCAGTTGGCCACGCCCACTTGTAGTTTAATTTGTGCCCTTCTGAAACCTATGGGTGACTTCACAGATACTACGTCCATATATTTTACACTCTATGGCTTAAAGTCATAATCATAAAAATGATCAAAAATCATAAAAAGACGTAAAACATTCCTATTCTAGTCATATTACTGAAGTGCTGTACAGACATGTAAACTCCGTAATCAAACAATTACCATCATTTAGGACTTTTAGCCACATTTTGGTTGTTTGACACAATTCTCTGCACCTACCAAGTCAGTAAAGCACCACAGACACATACATCTCCTCCGGTTAAGCGCACACACACACACACACACACACACACATACACAGTAAACTCCTGGAGAGACACACACACACACACACACACACCCATCATCATTTATGAAGTCTAAAAAAAAAGTTGTTGTTTTCTTTTCATTCGGGGTGCGGTATCAAATTTTATTAAAACACCTTTCTCCTATCAGTCCATACTCGCATCCAGCAGCTCAGAGTTTGTCCAGTCAGTAAAGTTTATAGCCAAATATTTTGCAGTGTTTGCATGTCCTTTATGGCATTATTCATTAAAAGTTAAATAACATTCATTACAAGTTTATTTTAAACAAAGTTAATAAAAAAAAAAAATCACAAAATAAATAGTTTTGTATTTTCCATTTATAATTGTCAAATATTTTTTAAATATTTAAAATTATATATAAACACTATTGTCTATTCAAATACTAGCGAAATATTTTGCAATGTTTGCATGCTCTTTACAACATAGAATTCATTAAAATAGAAGTAAAGCAACATTCATTACAAGTTGATCTTAAAAAGCACCTAAATAGTTTTGAATTTTGGGATTTTTTTTTTCAGGTAAATAAAAGACTGTTGAATATTTTCTATTCCTATATTTCATCATTAAGGATTCCAAAAAAAAAAATAGTATACAAATCTTGTCTCGTCTTGTTCTTGTGAACTCAATCATGTGTCTCGTGGAGGAAGCGTCTTGTCACACCCCTACCGACTAGCCAGATAAGTTTCAGTTTAATTTGCACCAATTCTGGGTTTTAGGTACCATGAAGGTAGTTCAGCAGCTCCATAATACCATGCAACAAAGAGTGATTAAAGTCAAGCTGCCTTCATGATATACCTAAAACCCAACACTTAACTAAACAGCTGTTTGTTTAAACTACTTATTTTAAATGTGCTGAAACAGTATAATTCTTGATTTTTGTGGGGTGGGGGTGGCTGCTGTATGTTTAATCAACTTAAATGTGTAAAAACTAAAAAGTTAACTTAATTCCTTCATGTTGTCCCAACATAAATCGATTGTTAAACTTAAATGGCTAAGCAGCTAATTCAGCTTTAGGGTTCAAACCCCTGAAGAGTTTTTAGAAAGCTAGATTTAGTGGAACTAAAACTAAAACTAATATTTGTTTTTGACCAACTGTCCTTTTCTGAGGAGAAAATAATTACAATTATTTTACAAAATCTCATCAGAACTTTATAGAATAAAACAGACATAAACATTTAGCTCAAAAGCAATCCAGTACATCTAAAAAAACATTCCATATGTAATATATGTGTGTATTTGTGTGTGTGACCCCACAACGCTTTTTCCCCTCAGAGCTGGTGTCTTTGTGAAACAACTGAGAGGACGCCTCTGTGGATCAATAGACTAGAGTTCACAGCAAAATGAGAGGCAGCTGTCAATCATCCATTCCCTTTTTAGCCTCAGTAAACACAGCTTTGCCAAGGAGACCCGCAGGTTAAGCAGGGAATCCACTACAGAACAAGAGGCATTCCACTTTTCTGATAAAGGGGAGGAGCAGAGAAGGAAGCGAGTTGGAAAATCTATTCAGCTGTTCCCACACTGGGCTTTATAGGTTTTCTGCTTTCAGATTTGGTCTCCGAGTGGCTACAACCCACTTCTTTCAAAAGGGATTTCTATTCAAAAAGAGAAGAGGGCGGCATGTTTTCAATCACATCTTGGACGGCAGCAAAATACAAAAATTAGAGTTCGACATGTCAAAACGTGCACAAATTTTAATATTTACTCTACATGGAATCACAAATGAAGATATTTTTAAATGAAATTTTGAAGATTTCTGTCCCCCTCTAGTAAAAGTCTATTTACTGCAAACTCTGATGCTTCCAAATGTTCATAAAAAAAAAATTATTGTATAAGATATATAATAAAAAATAAATTACATATTCAAAGTCTTTTGAAGAGACAATAAATTGATGGAAAATTTAAATTTAACTTAAAAAAGTGCTTGTCTGTTTTTTTTTTTTCATTTATTTATTTAGAAAATTTGGGAAACTTTAAAATCTCTCTATTAAGAGTTCTGACTTCTAAAATATATCACAATATTTGATCAAATATGCATGCATGCATGCTCTATTATTGGTTAATATAACATGATGAAGAGCAAATTATAACAGAATTTTCATTTTAGGCCAGGGGTACCGAAACTTGGTCCTGAGGTCATGCAGAGAACCGCTCCAACTTGCCTCAATACACCTGTCAGGAGCTTTCTAGAAAATTTAAGAGCTATATTCAGGTGTAGCTCATTAGAGTTGGAGCTAAACTCTGCAGTTCACTGAGTTCGGGAAGCTCTGCTTTAGACTTCTGTTTGTGATGATATGATGTTCTCAAAATGTGTCCATTGATAAATGCAAATGTAATCTAATATAATGAAATCCAAACTGAACTTGTTTACAATGTGTTTTGTGTGAAACTTGTGTGAAAACTGTGTGGCATTTGATTAAAAATCATACTAACAGGGTTTTTGACATTATAAATTTGCAACATGTTTCCTGTGAAGGTTCCTGAGAGGCCATATAATAATAATTTGTACGGTATAAAAAAATGGATAGTCCTTGTGTGCATGCGTGCACTTTTCAGTTGTGTAAACTTTCTTTTTTGCAAGTTCAAAATATGCAAAAATAAGATGTTTCATTAGATGTTTCAAAAATTTATTATCTTTATGTCAGACATTAAAACTAAAAAAAAGAAACTGGCTTCTCCAAATCATTTGACTTGATCCAAGACACCCGATTTGAGAAACGGTTTGGATGAAATGTAAACAAAATTTGTACCTACTGAAACTAATTTTGCCATAACAAAAACAATAATAAATCACCACAAAACCAAGTCCAGTTTCTTTTTATGCCCTGATAATAAGCCAACAACAACAATACTTTTACAAAACACTTTTAATTCCAAGTGAAGCCCACCGATTTCAAGGCAATGATATGATTCAGCTTCTGGATCTCTTCCAATTCCCTGCAGGTAAACAGCAGTTGAAACTGAACATAACAGCTGGAAATGTCCCTTAGGGTGTAGGTGTTCCACATGATGAAAAAAGGTAAGATATAAAGAGATCTCCCATCTTTAAAAAAAAAAAAGCAGCATGTACTTTCGTGAACTTCAGCAAAATTAGTGGATGAAAAACAGCTGTGACTCTTTTTGATACATCTACATATACAGTATAGCATATGGACAGACAAATGAAAGAACGGTCATTTACCCATCATACACAACACATTAACATAGAATGACTGATTGACTGAACCTCCATAAATCATTACATAACACATTTGATGATAAACACATTATATATTTCATATCAACCATAACATCAAAACTAGGGCTCCACAATATATATCGTTTCAGCTTTGATATGTGCGGATTTGCAATAGTCAGGAGGTACAAATGTTGTGTCTGGATTATAGAGCGACAGTTCAGTACACATGAGATTTGTGGAGTCATTGCAAAGTTCAACCATAATAGAGTGATTGTTTATCATCTACAGTACATGCATTTTTACTTATACAATGAAAGCTATACAGTGTTAGTTTACATTTAATCATTCAATTTCTGCACCTGAATAACTTACTACTAATAGACCAATACTAATAGATTACAGACAACCACAAAGCACTGTTTATTTCACTTTCATCTTTGCTCTATTGTATTTACCTATGCTTCATTCATTTTCTTTTCGGCTTAGTCTCTTTATTAATCTGGGGTAGCCACAGCAGAATAAACCGCCAATTTATCCAGCATAAGTTTCCAGCTGCAACACATCACTGGGAAACATCCATACACACTTATTCACACACATACACTATGGACAATTTAGCTTACCCAATTTACCTATACCACGTCTTTGGACTTGTGAGGGAAAAAGGAGCAACCGGAGGAAACCCACGCAAACATGGGGAGAACATGCAAACTCCACACAGAAATGCCAACTGGCCCAGCCAAGGCTTGAACCAGCAACCTTCTTGCTGTCAGGCGAACGTGCTACCCACTGCACCACAGTGCAGCCTTACCTATGCTTGTAATTTTTTATTATATTTTTATGAAAATGTACTTCCTCATTCATTCATTCATTTTCTTTTCAGCTTAGTCCCTTTATTAATCTGGGGTTGCCACAGCGGAATGAACCACCAACTTACCCAGCATATGTTTTACGCAGCGGATGCCTTTTCAACTGCAACCAATCCATAGGAAGCATCCATACACATTCATTCACACACATACACTTTGGGCAAATTAGCTAACCCAATTCACCTATACAGCATGTCTTTACACTTGTGGGGGAAACTGGAGCACCCAGAGGAAACCCACACAAACACTAAGAGAACATGCAAACTCCCCATAGAAATGCCAACTGATGCAGCCGAGGCTCAAACCACTGACCTTCTTGCTGTGAGGTGATCGTGCTATGGCGCCACTGTGACGCCCACACTAAATATTGCAATATCCAATTTTTCCAATAGCGTGCAGCCCTAATCAAAGCAATAACTTCACTAGCCTAAAAGATGTGTCTAAAAGTCTAAAATTGGCTTTTTTTTGCAAACTTGAACTCAACACAGCTTGTTTAACAGAGAAATGTGTGCAGGAAACTTTTTTTTTTCCAACAGAAAGTAGGTCATAACTGAAGGCAGAATCAATAACAAACTAAAATAGTTTCATTCTTCATAAATTGTTATTCCATACCTACTTTATAGATCCAGAAGAACATTACTATACACTTACAAAGCCATTTACACAGAAATTTTGCAAATATCCCAGTTATATTAAGTCAGTTTCTATATAATGCTCTGGTTTAGATTTGTTGCTGTAATAGTTTTGTTACACACCGTTCAGCCGTACACCAATTACATTTCAATGCTCAGCATGGCACTACCACCACTGTTTTTTTGTCTATAAATAAAGACTATTTAGATCACTTTAATGTCTAAATTAGAGCTACAGTGGTGTGAAATTTTTTTTGCCCCATACTGGTTTCTTATTTTTTCTTATTTTATTTTATCTTAGTTTGTCACACTTTATTGTTTTAGATGAAACTAATTTAAATATTAGTCAAAGACAACACAAGTAAACACATCATGCAGTTTAAAATCAAGGTTTGAAGAGTTGAAATGAAGAGAAAACAAATCCAAAACTACATAGCCCTGTGTGAAGAAGTGTTTGGCTTCTCGCTGGTTTCTTATTTTTTGCATGTTTGTCAGTTTTATGTTTTATATCGTCAAACTAGTTTAAATATTATTCAAACAGAATACAAGTAAACACATCATGCAGTTTTTAAATAATGTTTTGAAGAGTTGAAATGAAGAGAAAAAAAAATCCAAAACAACATAGCCCTGTGTAAAAAAAACAAAAAAAAAAAAACAACAACAGATGCTTGAATTCTATCAGACTGAGACAGATTATAAAAGCCATTCATAAAGCTTTGGGATTGCAGCAAACCACAGTAAGAGCCATTACCTACAAATGTCAAAAACATGCAACGGTGGAGAACTTTTGAGGCCGACTGACCAAAATTAACCTAAGAGTGCAACAACAACAATGATATCCACAGCACTGCAGGCCTCAGTTGCCTCAGTTAAAATGAGCATTCATGACTCCACCATAAGAAAGAGAATGGGCAAAAATGGTTTGCATAGCAGTTACAAGACAAAAAACCCTGCTGAGCAAAAAGAAAGATGTCTCAGTTTTGTCAGAAAACATCTTGATCACCAATACTTTTGGGAAAATACTCTCTGGACTGACAAGACAAAAGTAGATTATTATTTTTTTGTTTTTTAAGTTTTGTTTGTCATGTGTGGCCTAACAGTAACATTGCATTTCAGAAAAAGAACACCATACCAAAAGTAAAATGTGGTGATGGTAGTGTGATGGTCTTGGGCTGTTTTGTTGCTTCAGGACCTGGAAGACTTGTGATAAATGGAACCATTAATTCTGCTGTGTACCAAAGTATCCTGAAGAAGAATGTCCAGCTGTCTGTTAGTGATCTCAAGCTGAAGCCAACTTGGGTTCTGCAGCAGGAAAATGATCCACACATCAGAAAATACATTTCTGAATAGCTGAAGGTAAACAAAAAACACTTTGGAGTGGCCTAGTCAAAGTTCTGACCTGAATCCAATTGAGAAGCTATGGCATGACCTTAAAAATGGAAAGAAGCAGTTAATGCATCGAAAATGCTCCAATGTGGCTGAATTGCAACAATTCTGCAAAGATGAGTGGGCCACAGTCCTCTACACCACTGTGCAGTTGTTGCTGCTAAGGGTGCCCCAACCTGTTATTAGGTTTAGGAGGCAATACAATTAGTATGCAATGCTTGCTGCACACAAATTATATGCAATACCTTCAAAAAGGAATGTAAAGGATTAAATGACTTTCAACAAATTGTTGATACACCTCATCAATGTTGAATTAAGCCTATTACAAGGTATTAAGGTCTATAAGGTCTATAACAAGCATACTGAGGTGCACGTGACCTATATTTTACATTTACTTTTATCCAAATCGACTTACAAGTGAGGATAAAAGAACTACTTCTTACCATCATATTATAGCAGCATATAAACACTATATGACAAGACATAAACACAAACATCAAGACAGGCACAGAACAATCTAGCACATATGTATAACTGATTATTAGCTAAAATTTTGCAGGAATGTGAATCAGTATTTCTATAATGTACTTTAAAGGAATAGTTCTCTTCAAAATAAAAATTGTCATTATTTACTACTCCTCTACTTGTTTCAAACCAGTTTGACTTTCTTTCCTCTGTTGAACACAAAAGAAAATCTGAATGTGTCTGAAGACAGCTGCAAACCTGCAACCATTGACTTCCATAGTAGGAAAAACAAATACTATGAAGTCAACGGTTACAGGCATTGTTGGGGGTAACGTGTTATAAGTAACTTGTGCTACGTAATAATATTACTTTTAAAAGTAACAAGTAATATAAAGCATTACTTTTAAAAAGTTATATTATTTGAGTTACTTTAAAAAAAATTATCACAAGTTACTTTTTACCTTGCTTAATTGCCTTTTACAAAATATATTAGGGAATAAAAAAATGACCTTAGGTTAAATCACACACTCAATGAGAGAGCTTGCTGCGAGAAAACAGACAGTCGGCTCACACTCATCATCATCAGGTCTCTTTTTTTCACAGCAGATAAATCAGTGTACTGTTCTAGTAACTGAATAACTCAGGATATTGGTTTATTTCAAGTCAGAGGGGGCATCCAGTATGTCAGTACTGAAGACGCAAACAGTTTTATGACAACTCCGTTCAATTTAATAAACTTGTTCTACCAGTTCACTTAGAAGATCCGGTTAAAACAAACAATCCATTCAAGAATTGCCCGTCATCACTACAGACAGTCAGAAACAGAAACAATGGCAGGTCGGAGACTTACATTTTTGTTATGGATTCTTGTTATTTTGAACTCAAAGAAAAGAAGTGGATTGTCGTTAAATGTATATTATGTGCACATACATGTATGCAAAACTCTTGACAACTACAAGGAACACGACATCGAGAAAATAATTGGATGCAAAGCACTATACCCGCACCCCACCTCCAGCTTAACGTTCTCCAGGTAAAACAATTTTATTTAAAAAAAAAGGTTATTTTACTTCACAGCACAACAATTCTTGTATTAAAATGTATAAATATATGTATATATTATTTGTAATACAATTGTGTCCTTTAATACAAACAGTCTGAACGGTACCTTTAAAAAACTCAAGTACATGCACAGAACAACATGAGTATTTATAGCAAATAAACAAATCAGAGTCTTGTCTAGGGAGTTCTTACAACCCTATGATTGGTCACATGCTCAACAGAAAGGGCTGTGATTGGTTCTAACGCTGTGCACTGTTCACCGATGAGTGACACTGATAAATGGCAGCGGCAAGCACAGTTGATCCATGCTAGACATGGAGGAGAAAACTAGCTTTGCAGACACGCTCAAGTCTGTATCCAGAAGTAACGCTATAACAGCCGAGAGGAGAGGAAAGGTTACGTCACCCAGGTCAAAGGTCCACAGTGAGAGAGAGAGAAATAGAGTTTACTTTATTTTCTTAAAAAAAAAAAAAAATTGCAGTGAAACAGGGCTTCTGCTGTAACTTCAGTGTCAGTGAAAGAGTGTCCAGCAAACATGCATGCAGTAAACTGCGCAGAGTTTCTGCATCAAGTAGTTTGAGTGTTTTAATTGCTCACGCTCGCCTCCGTCATAGTAAACTAACGCACCTATGAGATAAATGATGTGATTACGTAATAACCGGTTATGATCTATTACTGAACCGATAACGAATGGTCCGCATCTGCATGGCAGTGCACTGAAGAAACAATTCATTTTGATACCCCTAGTAAAAAGGGAGTACATTTTCTTATTTGGGTGAACTAACACTTTAATACATTCACTTTTAGAAAGGTTTCCAAGCAAATTGTATAAATCAAAACCTTGATAATTAATAAGGAACAATTTGTGTATTGCATGGTTAAGACTAAACCAAAAGCATGTAAGCAACATTATAAAAATATATTTCTGAAAAATAGAAGTCCTGTTGTTTTTCATGAATACCAGTAGCAGTCTATTGTTGTGCAAGCAGGACATTATAATGTCACCAGTAGTGCCCTAATGTGCAATGAGCCAAGAAACTATCCTTACCAGTTAAGAAATGTGTGTACATGGCATATACGGATTCACGACCTCTGGAACATTTTGAGTGTTTGGTAAAACCTTGTTACAGCCCTTTAATGTGGGCCATTAATGATCCTCTTACTTCACAATTATGTGACTTTAATAACATTAAGACAGAGATTTAAAAAAAAAATCAAATATGACTTTATAAAAAATTACACGTTAAGGTCATGTTTTTGTGTTTAGGTGTAGTGGGTCATTTCACCAGCATGGTGACCGTAAAAACATCCCTACTGAGAAATACTGTTGCCCAAACGAATAAGACGAAATGATGTGACAGACATATACACTCTCTTACTGGCAGGATCTCAGTTTCATTATAGGTGTTAGGTTCAGGTAGGCATTTACAGAAACGTAATTGCTTGTGTGCAGGTGGGAAAAAAATGCGCAGGTAACTTCTAAACCAATTTAGCAGTTCCCATGGCAATGGAGTGCCAGCGGGTTGCAGGATAATCTCTGGGAAATGGAGTTGACCCCTGTATGTATTATATTTCCTGGACGATGCCTGTAAGCAATAGCTGAAAAGCTGCATATAACAGGTTTCCTGAGCCTTGGAAAATCGGCAAAACTTGCATCAAGATTGTTGTAGAGATCCTGCAATTGTGGGTAATTGGAAATCTTATACTTTGAAGTACATTAAGGCTCTAAAATTTTTAAACTAAGAATTAAAAAAGAAGATAAAAAGAAATATACTAGTTACACCAAAAAGAAAATGAGCTTGCAACAGGCTGATGTAAAACAAATGTTTAATGTATTCCTACATGTACTGTACAATTAGGGTTGGGCGATGTCCACCAATTTTGCATCGTACGATGCCTAATGTGAAACATCGCGATGGACGATAACATCATTGTCCTAGGCGGCGGTGAATTAATTATTTATAAATAATTAATTAATTCATAACCAATTAATTATTTGTAGCCTACCATTTAAACTACCTGACCCGCCTGGTCTTTGTTTTACCCATAACCAAATCATAAATAAATAAAGACAAGTTACACACAAATTACCACCTGTCAATTACTTTTTCCGCGGGGCATGAATAGGCAGAGTGATCTGTGTGACAAACTTGGTTAGTAAAAAAAGGTGCACAACCAACAGAAACCAACCAACAGTATCTGAGGTTCTCGCTAAAATTCCTAAAAGTACAAGCGTTAAGCGAAAGATTGAAGCAGTGTACTGACGCTGTGACACATTACCTGATGGATTCAAAAGACAGAAGAGTCGCTAAATAGAGACAAGATGAATTAAATATCACATTTAACAACCATAGTAAGACGCAATCCAGTGTTACATCCTTGATAAACTGTCCAAAGTGCACTGCTATCTGGGTTTTTGTGCTCGAAGCACTTGCTGACTGCTGGAGCTCAGACCTGCGCGTACGCTGCAGTTTGTGTGTGTTCACATCATGTGTGTTTTCAGCAGTAGAGTGTGGAAGGAGGGCTTTTCAAAAATGCTAAATGAAATGCCAGTGTGGTCGTGGATCTTTTTCGTTTTAAAATGCCATTTTCAAAACTAAGACGTAATAGTGTAAACAGGGCCCAAGTGTGTATTTTTTGCAAGCGGGTTGCTGCTGCAACGGGGGCGGGGCGGAGGTGCGCAATGTCGGCTCAACATCATCATTTCTATCGGCGATGAACGACATTTACTTTTCAATACTGGAATCAAAGAAGCGTTCATCAAAAATTAGGGCTGCACAATACTGTATATAGTTTCAGCATCTATAATATGTGCATCCGCAAGAGTCACATCGCAAAGATATGCAATGTTAAGTCTGCATTATAGTTGAACAGGAGCTACAGAATTGTATTTAATCACTGTATTTATATGATTTATGCAAAAAAATTGTTTTTGTTTCTAGTCGAAATATCAAAATTTCAAAGAGAAAACAAGATTATTTACTTACCCCATTGGCGTATAATGTTGCTTGTTTTAAGAAAAAAAACTCTTAATTTTGCCTTATTTTATCTGACAAGAATATTTTTTCCTTGATCCAAGACTTTTTTTTTTATATTTGGACTAGAAATAAGCAAAAGTAAAATACAAAGTAAGAACAGCATTTTTTGCATTGCAATCATTCAATTTCTGCACCTGAATACTATCAGAGAGAAATTCCAGCGTTATGGATGTGACATTTGCAGCAAAAACTCAAACTTAAATTCACAGAGAGAGTATATGTGAACATTCTATTGAAAAATCTGTTTATATTTTCCCAAACAAGTAACCACAGAGTCATGGGATCAGAAAAATATCAATCTGTAAAAAAAATTTTATATTTTAAATGAGGAAAATAAACATTCGTTATGGATATGACAAAAAAAAGTCTGCGAGTATACAGTATACAACATACCTTGTAGAAATTCTGTGAATGAAACTGCACAACCCAAGAGAAACAATGCTAATCAAAAGGAAAAGAGTTGGTTCTCTACAGAACAAAAAAGATCGATTTTATTTTATTTGACATTTTTGCATTTATGAGGTAAAAGTTTCGTTATGATGTGACAGATGTGAAACTGGCACTTTCTAAATTTTGCTAAATCAAATGTAATAGTTTGAAAACCTTGACGGTGACATTTTTGAGTAGTTTTTAAGTACTGGCTAATACTTGCTTACACCAAAAATGGAGAAACAGTTTCGCTATTTTGGTTGAAGCTAGTTTTTTTTTCATGACAAGGTTGACATTTGCATGGAATTGCTCTAGACTCCCTAGAAAACCATCAAATAGTGCTATTCAATTGTCTTGTGAAACTGTATTTACATCGCAGAAAAATAAAATATCGCAATCTAAAATGTTTTCACTAATGTGCAGCCCTATCAGAAAGCATTACATTTAATATAGGCAGTGATATATCTATATGCATTTACTACAAAGGCCACTCAAGGCACTCTCTTGTAATGAATTTGCAGATATTAAGTATTCAAAAACATGTTTTTTGCTAGCTTAACATGTGACATCATACCATACTGCCAATACTATACTTTCTCAAAATACAATCGCAGTCACCAGTATTCTGAAAGTATAGCAAAACTACCATAGATTTGAAATGGTTTTAAATGTACATTTAATCTGTTCCAAAAAAATTGCAGCCGAATGTAACAAATAAAAAAGTTGTGAGAATAAATCCATAGTGAATTTACACCTCAAAATTCTATTAGTTTATCCAGAATTGTGCAGCTCTGAAACAGCATTAAAGGGGACCTATTATGCAAAAATTACTTTTATAATGACCTGTTTCCACTGAGTGGTACGGTACGGTTCGGTACGATTTTACGGCTGTCAAAAGGCGTACCAAACAGTACCGTACCCCTTTTTCGGCACACTTTCAAAAGGGTACCAAACACGAGAAAGGGTACCAAAGGCGGAGCTAGATGCGCAGCTGAACGCTATTGGTTTACAGAGATACGTCACGAGCTCACGCAACAAGCCAGAATGAAAACAAAGAAGCCGTCCTGTATTCATACACAGTTGAGAGATTACAGCGTAATGATATATACATATAATAACGAGCCCTGTTCGACCTGGGCTCAAACTAACCTTGTCGTCGTCTTGATGAACAGCCACAAAGCCAAAAAGATGAGCAGATTTTACCCTGTGCCCCGTGGTTTTTTTACAAGCCAGTCTGACGTGCGAGCGGTTTCACTTTCTTGCTTGCAATCGCCGCACATCTACATTTGAAAGAACAAACTTCTTGAGCTGATGATAATAACGCCACCCATTAGTAATGATCTCTCCCTCATTAGCATAAACAGCCCTGAGAAAGAAGCAGCTGTCTGCCATTAGTTTTCACAACTTGCTGAAGATATTGTCAGCGACTAAGAGGATCAGGGCTTGACATTAACACCCACCAACCCGCCAAATGTGGGTAGATTTTAGCTGTGGTGTGTTAGACAGCCACTCCCACTAGCCAATTTGGCTGGTTGAAAATAATTTTTAAGTTGCCAGTGCTGGTTCGTCACAAAAAGCTTGAAATTTTGTTTATGATCGCTTGTCAATATCCGTGCAAATGTGATCTTAGAATCGAGAAGCAGCAAGACTAACTATAAATATAAACAAAAATAACTGTTTGTGCCATCTGAAAGGATTTGGTGGACATCGAACAAATTTACGCTGTCTTTTAGCCTTCCTAAAGCACATAAAGCACAGCTACTACCTCAATAAAATCCATGTTATCCATTTAGCAATGAAGCTAGAGCGGCCACTGGGCAGACAAAAGCCCTGCTCATGACGCGAATCCACGTCTATTGCTCAGTGAATTTGATGAGCGAATCAAGCAAATTTGATGCACGAATGAAGCAAGTAAACTCAAAATGTTAATTAGTCTATTTATGCGTGATTGCACAATTTATTGTGGGTGCCACATCTGCTGTGAACTAGGGCTGTGCAATTAATCGAAATTCCGTTTAGATTTAGGCTTCTAATGATTACGAAAAAACATTAATCGAGATAAAAATGATTACTGCATCATATACCGCCCCCTTTCCAGTTGTACACATTTGTTGCTCTGCAAAGCTCAGTTTTACATGAAAATTACTAAAAGCATGAACTGTAATGTAACTTTTGCAGCATGGCATGTGCATCATTCATGTTTTTAAAAGCGCAAAAGATTGCTGTTGATCGCTGTTGTGTGCATGCGCTCAGCCTCAGGGATGAACAGAGCACACACATCTAAAGTCATCTTAATGTGAGCACTTAAATGGTCAAATACATGCAAATTTGTGTCCTATTAACCCTAATTTATGTAATAAACAAACGAGTTGAGAATCAAAAGACGTGAAAGTGAAACCATAAATCAGACTGGTACTGCTCTTAAAAATGACAGCACACAAAATTCCAGCTGCAGACTGGAAAATCCCTTACTGCTCTTGACTGAAGGACTTTGGTAGCTATAATTAAAGTTTTTTTGTTTTCTAACAGTGAAGATGCTTAAAGCACAGTTTCTTTCATATTTTTATTCTATTGTATTTTTTTCTCTTTCCTTATTTACAGGAAGGAAAATAACTATATAAATATATACAGGTGAAGTCAGAATTATTAGCGACCCTTTATTTTTTTCCCCCAATTTCTGTTTAACGGAAAGAAGATTTTTTTTCAACACGAATCTAAACATAATAGATTTAATAACTCCTTTCTTTTAACTGATTTATTTGATCTTTGCTATATGATGACTGTGCATAATATTTTACAACATATTTTTCAAGATACAAGCATTCAGCTTAAAGTGCAATTTAAAGGCTTAATTGGGATAATTAGGCAAGTCATTGTATAACAGTAGTTTCTTCTGCAGGCAAAAACAAAAAATATATATATTGCTTAGGGGGCTAATAATATTGATCTTAAAATAGGTTTCAAAATGTTTAAACCTGATTTTGTTATAGCCAAAATAAAACAAATAAGATTTACTTCAGAATAAAAAATTTTATAGGAAATCCTGTGAAACATTCCTTGCTGTTAAACATCATTTGGGAAATATTTATAAAAAAAAGGAGGGGAAATAATTTTGACTTCAACTGTATATCGTTTTGAATAATCGGTATTACATTTATGACCAAAATAATCATGATTATGATTTTTCCCATAATCGAGTAGCCTTAGAGTCAGCACAGCATTACTGTTGAATTAAGCAAATTTGATGCACAAATGAAGTGAGTAAACTCAAAATGTTTATTTGTCTATTTATGCGAAAAAAGCACAATTTATTTGCTAGTCTCATGCCTGGTGTGAACGCAACATTACTGTTGAACCCATAAAAGTCATGTGAAACTAATTTTTAATAAAAAAAAGAAAAAAATTATAATAAAACTAAATTTGCCACTATATAATGACACACAGGCATTTGAAGCTCCGCCCCTTTTAAACCTCATTTGAATTTAAAGCGTCAGTCACCGAAACGGCACAATTCGGATCATACACTAAAAGGGACAGTTTCAAAGAGTTCTATAAAAGTATTTGTGTCATTTTGAGCTGAATCTTCACATACCCACTCTAGGGACATCAGAGACTTATTTTGCATCTCTTAAAAAAAATGGACATAATAGGTCCCTTTTAAAGTTTGATTTAAATTATACATGTTGCAGGTTTACATAAACTTCTGTGCTTATATGAAATGTAACAGCAAAAATCTAATTTAATACAGATAATAACACAATCATAAACACAATAATCAGAAAATCCATACAGTTGGTGCATATTTTCCAATAAAACCACAACAAAGCAGACTTCTTAAACAATGAGGGGAAAAAAAGCATTGCTTGGCCTCCAAAAGTCTGTATACATGACAGAAAAGCAAGCTAGACAAAAATATATATTGCACTGTCATCAGTTTGACTTGTTCTGCATCTAGTCAGACAACACAGGAGCCACGTTCAATTCTCAAAGCAAGACATGAATACTAGGAAAACAGAGAGGTGCTGCAAGTGATGACAAACAGAATAAATCACTCCATTTAAAAGTCATCAGAGCGAGGTCTCCCATTAGGAGGACACCGCTATCACTCACCCTTGGACTGCAAGTTTGTTTCCCAGCTCTAAAACTGATTTCAGTGACTGACATGGGGAATAAATCATCTGTTAATGGGAAGGCCAATCTTTATGTCCTGTTAACTTTTAACTTCCAACATTGCAGAAAGAGACCCCTCTGACCCCTTGGATTCGTTTACCAAAAAGGCAAAATTCGAGGCTGGATTTTGAGAAAGATTGAAGGTGATGCAATGCAGGCTATATTGGATCTGACAGGAATGGCACGCCACACTACGGTGCATGAATCGTTTGCGGTTACTAGGGCTGCATGATAAATCTTAAAATTTAGGTTAAATCAAAATTTTAAAAAGACTGCGATGGTCATGCACATCTTGTCAGGGAAGTATGGCTCTGTGATCAGTGGTAAAGCTCTTGTGTGGAAACTGCAAAAACTATACAAAGAAGGATTCTCAAACATATAATTGAATGACTTTTTTTATCATTCAAAATGACTAATGATCACATAATGATTACAGAATCATCTCACAGAGGAATTATTTCAGATACTTATCTAATTATGGCTGCACAATATATGGAAAAAATATTGTTATCTATAATAATATTTGCAATATCCAAGCAAAGTAGTGCAATTAATTAAATTATTGTCCTGAGCATTTGCGTGGTTGTTTATCCAAATCTGACCAATCAGACGGGGACTTGACTATCATTATCCCCACCTCTCCAGGAGGTTCTCCTAGAGCTATAAAATAAATAATGCTGGGAGACAAAAGAGGAAAATGACAACAGCCAATAGGAATCAGAATTTCCGCCAAGGTCTTTAGTTATTTGTGGTGTTACAATTAAAGTGTAAATGTTTTTTATTTAATTATCTCAGAAAAATATCTACTACCTGCTTATTTGATCATTACATAAAAACTGAAAATATATTATACTTTGCAAAACAATGTGCAGCATTTAAGAAAAAAAATTAAGAGGGCTCTTCACCTTAAATTTGTTTCAAATAATTTTGTTTAACAATTGTGACTAAATTGTGAATTATGAAGTTAGTATCATGAAACGTATAAAATCATGAGTGAGGTGAATCGTTACATGCCTAGATGTAACAATTCACCTGAATCACAAATTCGATACGATTCATAATACTAATCTCTTGATACGATTTAGTCACGATTTTAACAAAATTTAAGGTGAAGATTTGAAGATTTTTTTTTTCAAATATTTTATGCTAAATATATTTTCTGCCATAACTAAATTGCTATTTTAAAAACAAAATCCAAAAAAAAGGAAGAAGACTCTTTGATATAAACAAAATAAAACTGTGACTGTGCAGGGATTTTACATTCATTTCATTCATTTATTTTCTTTTCGACTTAGTCCCTTTATTAATCTGGGGTCACCACAGCAGAATGAACCGCCAACTTATCCAGCACGTTTTACGCAGCGGATGCACTTCCAGCTGCAACCCATCACTGGGAAACATCCATAAACACTCATTCACACGCATACAATACAGACAATTTTTTAGCTTACCCAATTCGCCTACCACATGTCTTTAGACTTGTGGGGGAAAACAGAGCACCCAGAGGAAACCTACGCGAACACGGGGAGAACATGTAATCTCCACACAGAAATGCCAACTGACCCAGCTGAGGCTCGAACCAGCTACCTTCTTGCTGTGA
>CAIGQZ010032465.1:549273-559477 GCA_903798205.1 Danio tinwini | reverse complement strand
AACACATATTAGAGTATCTATCTATATATATATCTCAATATATGTATATATATATATATGTTTCTGGCATAAGCTGAGATCTTTGACATTTATAATGTCCACTCTTTCACTGGGGACTGAGATGGCTGGTGTGAAGAGGAAAGCCCATCCTAAACCAGAGAGCAGTGTGTACAGAGGTGGTCAATATGCCCTGTGCTCCAAAACTAAAATACTGCAAATAATAAAATACAGATTATAAATGTTTTTTAAAGTAATGATAAAGTAGAATAGAGACAGGAGTTGAACATGATTATGTAAGAGAATAATTAATATTACTTGTATAATTAATTAGTACAAGTATCAGTGTGATAGAAAGAGATAATCTTAAATATTAATATTCAATTATAATAAGCAAATTATTAAAACGTGCATAAACTAATTAGAAAAGGAGAGGGTAAAAATAATCTAATACCTGGTTCTAAAACAGCACAGCTTTCTCTTTCAGTCTGAAAAATATCTTCACACTTTCATTATGAAAACACTGATGCATCGCGTGATCTCCGTAGCACTCAGAAAAAGCGGAGCTGCAAATCATCCGGTCTGCGTGGTTTGGCTTATTAATAGTGTTTTTGCGTATAGACGTCCGTGACATATATTTTTCACTGTGCTGACGGTTTATGTTTTATTTGTTGTTCTGTTAGTGTAAGTAAACGTCTTTTTGCAGTATTGGCACACAGTTTGTGTTTTGTCTGGCTCACTTCAACATTCATTTTACTCTGCCACCCCACCTCTTGCTCGCCGCTGATGTGCGGGTAAAGAGAGTTTGCGCCCCCTCTGGTCAAAAGATACATCGCGAATCGTTCAAACATTTTACCGGTTTGAATTGTCACATATTTAAATCGATTTTCAACCGGCTCAAGGTGAATCGTTACATCTCTAGTCTTTATGATCTTTATTTAACCAAAACACTGCAATACTGTAAAAAAAAAAAAAAAAAAAACAATAGAAAATTATTTATACAGTGTAGCAAATCTTCATAATGTTCTTATTCTGATATGTTGCTCAAGTCGCAAACAACTGTCTGCATAACATTCCTTTGGAAGCCATGAACATTTTTAAATAGAAAGATCCAAAAAGCAGTATTTATTTCAAATGGCAATCTCATTATATGACGATTATAAAAATATTACAAGTATCTTCCCCCTCACTTTTGATCAGTTTACTGCATACAAAGAACGTATAGCATCTTATTTCATGCATCTCAATGCATTCCTAGCAATCTGCAGAAGAGTTAGCACAGCACATCCCAGAGATTATTGCTGCATATCATTGGCATCAAATTGATTTCAGAAACGCAGTCCTTTGGCTCTTTCATCTCTTTGCCAATAGGACAACATTAGGACAATTTTACGACACCAACGTGGGCTCTGTAAAGCGGAGCTATTCCTGTCACACTGCGCACAGCTTTCTGCATATTTCTCTTTGTGAGCTGCACAGCTGGTGGTGGAATGAGAATAAACTGATGTTGTGTAATCTATGGCATAAGAAGAAGAGGGAAAAAGAGCCAATAAGAGGCCTGTTGGCAGCAGCTGAACAGCAGATTTATAGCTTGACAGTGATGCTTGTAACTTAGTGGAGTGGGAGGCAAAGCTAAGGGTTTTCCATCTTCTAATGAAGCATGTCATGTGAGACAACCTAATAAGCATAGTGCAGAGTCTATAAATTCAAAGCCTGCACAGGGCAAATCAGATTTCACTCCTCTGTCAGTCCTGGCATCCTAAGCCTCGACAAACGTCCATCACAGGGTTAGATCGGCTGCATTGCTTTCTATTTAATTAACTCACCACTTCATGGGCTTTGTTAGATTAATATTTTCCTCATCCATAATGCAAAAAGAAACTGGGCTCGGTACTAAATATGACAGCATCATTTGCATTGAAACACAGAGTGGCATGTATATACATTTATTTTAAAAGGTGCCACTATATGTAAATAGTTGCCTTTCATTATATTTTCTTTCATGGGATTAATTAGGCCTGTAAGATTGCGTATCATTTGTTTTTCGAGTAAACAGATTATTCCAGAACAAAAAATAAATAAAAATATGAATCGTAATTAATAGATAATAAATGATTTTTTTAAATAAAAGAATATAATTTGACATAATAAAATTATATTTTTATTTAAGTTATGAATTTAAATGCAGTTTAATAAAATAAATAAATATATTGTTGTAATTAGCTAGATATTGGTGAAGTAAATGTAAATAAATGTAAAAAAATACTTACTATTATTAAAATGTCTAATTATTTATAGATGTAAAATGTAGTTTGTCTTTTTAAACTTAAATACATGTTGTTGCTTATGATAATTGTTTTTTATTTAAATTTAACAACAAACTTAAAGTTAGGATTAATAAATTACAAATAAATCTATTGTATTAATTGATGACTTAAATATTGATGATTAATTGTCGAATAATTTTTAGATATATAATGTAGTCATTTTAAACTTGCTTAAATACATGTTGTTCTGCTTATAATGATAATTCTTTCTAAAACATTCAAATTAACCAATTAATTTAAAAGTAAATTTAATAAATTAAAAATAAATATATTGCATTAATTGATGACTTAAATATTGGTGAAATTTATAAAATAAATATTTTAAAATATTCACTATTATTCATTATCAAATTATTTTTATATAAAAATGTAGTTTGTTATTTTAAACTTGTTTAAACACACTGGTTCACTAATTTCTAAAACATTGTGAACATTTACATTTAAACATTTTAATACATTTATTTATTCTATTTATTGTATTTTTATTTTAAAGAATGTAATAATGTATACAAATGTTTTATATAATATTTACATTAAAATTATAAAAAATTAAATATTTACATTCATTTATTTTTAAGTATAAACTAATTTGCTTCAGACAACCTTTGTCATGGGTCTTTGTGTAATTAAACACATCATCTTCATAATACTGACTAGCAACCTCAGCAACAGACATTAGTGGCTACAGATGTAGTGTTATTGCATGAACTTATTTTCAAACAGAAATCTCTGGATACTAATCTGCCAAAAGAAGAAGTGATACCCCCACACCTGAATTGTGCTCAGTCGTCTTCCTTTATACTTTCTGACCAACAGTCAAACCACAAGGATGGCAAATGTGGGTCATCCTAGGTGCCAACCAGAGACACATTTGCTTTGCAAAATTTATGAATTCAGCAGAGGAAAACTTTGACTGCATGGTCAGGATGCAAAGCATGTAGACTACATCTTGAGCTGTTCAAAATCATGGTCTGGATATAGGATCGATTTTTATGAAGCCATAACCTTAATAAAGATGAGAAAGGGCAAGGCAAACCTGACGGAGCATCAGCTGAAGCCTGCCATTTGTCTAATAATCTCTACCTGTCTTACACACTGAGCCCATATGATGAGCATATGCATAAGCTGATTATAAACAAAAGGCAGACTGAGGAGGAAAACTGGATCAGTGTAAGAGTTTAATGAAGCATCCCACAATATGCCCTTTTGCTGAGTAACTATCTCTCTGAAAAAACATTGCTATAGTCTATTTATAAAAGGATTCTTCATCCATAAAAAAATAAAAAATTCTGCAACTTACCCTCATATACATGTTGGAGAATGTCTTTTAGAAGCAATAACAATGCATTATGCCTAGATCAACAATTCTGCAGGGCTTATAGAGGTAAATTTAAGACAATGTTTTAAAAAAATATTACTAAATAAATTGATAAAAATGCAAAGCGTCCAAAAGATCTCCATTACCCTTTCATTTTACAAAGAAACGTCCTAAGGCTTTTACAGCCAAGTTACCATAAAAAGATGGAAATATTTACTGTATTTTACTGTGGGAAAAAAGGGTTGTTCCATTTGCCTTTTTTTTTCGATTAACAAATGCCAAAAACATAAAATCAAGATACATATAGAGAAGCAAAATGACAAATGTCTGTAAGTCTAAAGCTGTTCACACCACACGCTGATGAAGCATCAAGCACGAGTGATTTACATGTTCAGTCAATGCAAAGACACGAATAGACACCCTGTGGCGTGAGTTGCATTTTGCACATTTGACGAACTTAACGCGCAAAACGCTGGAGTTGAAAATCTGAACTTCAGCGAACATTCTAGCCGTGTTAACCAATCAGGAGTTTTCTCTTGTAAGGACATGATTATGACATAGTGCCTGTTGTTGGTGCCTCTGGGAGAAATCCTCCAGCAACCACTGGACAACAGCTCCTCAAACTGGGTTGGGCTCAGTCAGTGGAGCCGCTGAAAGACTCCATCATCCAGGTATAGTTTCTGGTTGATGAATTCAAAGAGCTGGGTGCACCTCTAAAAGTATCTAGTGGACTCCTTGTTAGCCATTTAGCAATAAAACTAGTGTCACCGGGCAAAAAGAAACCCTGCACTTGGCTTGAATCCGCATCTACTGTGAAGTGAACTTGACGTGCGAATTAAGCTAATAAACTCAAAATGTTCATGCGTCTATTTACGTGCAAATAGCATGATTTACTCATGTGTGCGGAGTCTGGTGTGAAGAGCACAAAAATCTGATCAAAATTCAATCATTTTAGGACTCCATCTTAAGTAAATATTTCTGTTTTGTCTGATTTAAACCTGTTTGAGTATTTGTAAAAGACACACTATTTTGCAGTGAATGCCTCATGTCTCCACTTTAAAAAAATCCAACCCTTTTAGCTCTGATTTGAGATTTTAAAACTTTAATGTGTGGAAGGGCAAATTAAGTCTTTTTAAATGCTTTTTAAAAGAAGCAGAAACAATGTTCAAATGGATCAAGCTTAATAAATGCAGTTCAAATGTTAAAACAGAAAAAAATAGCAACTGGCCGATATGATGAAAACATCACATTGTGATAGAAGGCATCTCACATACCGAGATATTTCACAATACAGCACATTTTCTGTAAATTTTATCAATAGATTGTATATTGACTAGAAGGAATGGACTATTTATACATCTCACTTTTATATACATTTTAAAGTGCATACTTAAAAATGTACTTATTATTCATATGTGATTTTTTTCTCACTTTATTCAGAACTCCTGGGAAAGTGCTTGATTAAGAATGTAGAAATGTAAAATAAATATTAATGAAATACAAAACACTTTTTAAAAATAATGATTACTGCTTAATAATGATTATTGCTAAATAAAATGCAAGCTGTTAGCGTTGTACTTTCCAAGCTTTCAATGTTCTCTCCATACTGTTATCCACATTTCTGCCTGCATCCCTGTGGTGACATGTATAAGTGTGGTCATCCAAATGATAAAAAAGTATTACCCTAACGCATTTCACAACATACAGCATAATATAAAACAAATTTTGTTTTGTTCGTACAAATAAAATATATTGTCATACTGCACAGCCCTAAATAATAGTATCATAAAAGGTGAAAATAAAATTGATATTCACTCAAAATCTAGTTATCTGGGTCTTTCCATTTTACTGAAAGTTAAAAAAAAAATCAACATGGATCAATCTTTATGGTTCAGACGAATTTGGTTCTGGAAATCAACAATAGCTTAAACTTCCACATGAAGCACTGAGAAGAATGTACTCAAGTCTATTTGTCTCTCTAAATGTTTTGCATACACAGTCATCACAAATCACATCAACTTTTTTATTCATTGATCTATCTTGTTAATTTTTGTTTTATGATTTAAAAGAAACTACGCATCTTATAGCTTGTTGCATTGGTTGATGGTTTAGCACTGAAAAAAACATGATCTTTTTTTTATCTGTAAGCAATGACATGGAAAAAGTGAGCAGTTACTGTTGTTATGAACACAACATTCACCATATCCACCCTTTAGGTTTGACATCTTAAAAAGATAATTCATTCAAAAAAAATTACACATTTACTCTCTATCAAGTAGTTATGATTTATTATAAGTTTTTTTTCTGTTAAGCAAAAAAGAATATATTTTGAAGGAAGCTGAAAACCTTTAACCATTGACTTTCACAGGATATGTTTTTCCTATTATGGACATCAGTGGTTACATGTTTACAGTTTTCTTCAAAATGTGTTTATTATTATATTCATAATATTGTGTTCCAGAAGAATTCAACTCAAACAGGTTTTGAACAAGGGAAGAGAGAGTAAATGATAAAAGAATTTTCATTTTTGGCCGAAATATCCTTTTTTTAGCTCACTATGCAAGTCTAAAACATGGACAAAAAAAACAAGCATTGACGTGAGGGGGAGTATAGAACAGATCATTTGTGGGTGAGCTGCTTCATCGTGATTGCGCAATGCAAATCTGGATGTCTTCATGCAATCTCAGTAATCCTCCAGAAACGTCTTGCTGGAATGATGTGTAAACGAGGCAAGCAGCAAAACAGTCTGTTTCAAACCTACCTAAACAGCATCATTTTGCACAAGAGCAGCCTGCATATATGATGTCCACAACTGCTGTCTAAGTAGGCACCTCACTTAATTCAGTTTAAGACATAACCGCAGTCTTACCCAGCTTTGCTCGAGACTCTTCCAGCTTCTGAATCTGGTTCTCGATAAACAGCATCGCCACTCCAAACGCCATAACAGCCAGCAGCTGGAACTTGGGTGGCATCATGATCCTCAGGAGCCCCATCAAAGTATCGGATGATTATCTACATGTCATGCCGTAAAATGTGAATGGGAAGCTTGGGTCAATCCGTTAGTGGAGCAGTAATATCGACTCCGGACAGATGATTTCGATTATGCGCGGAGAACACAGTAAAGTTATGGTAGTGGAAGCCGAATGCATCAGTGCAAACATGAGCGTTTCAGACGCTCATCTGTTTGCTGAAGGTGGCTTTTCTGTTAGAAAGCCGGGGACTACTGACTCCTGTTGTTTAGTTGTTGCACATCGGTGCAGCTCTGGTCATCCTCTGCTCTCCTGCGTCACTCAAACAGGGATTTTATTCCTCCGCGGACTGAAAAGAGGCGAGCGGAATGGGATGATGCTTACAGCGCCAACTGTTGGTTTGGAGAGTGACATGATTTACACGAACTGTTTACACTTTTTATTAGTCGTTCTGGTTCATTTCTCGAATCATCACCGTTTTTCTCAGTCGCATTGGTGCATTTCTCGAAGCATAATTAATATTTGCGAAGAAGTAGCCTATGTGAGTGATTCTAGACCATCTTGAGAGAATGGTCCCATCGTATTTCCTGCTTCACATTTTTTATTTTTATCGCTTAAGGGAATCCAAAAAGAGCCACATATTGATAAATAATGTTATGATAGCTGTTGTCTGATAACAAGCAGGAAACGTTCATGGGCCAATGACGTGACCACATTGAAATGGTCTAAAATTTTAGCTAGATATGGCATGTCAAAAGCTTAAGGAAAAAAACTCTACAAACACCAGTTCTTTCCAGTATCGTATGCATATTCTGATTTAATAATTCAGTGCATGCCTGACGCAAATTATTATTATTTTGTCACCTAATTTCTTTATAGGGGAGACATTTCTTTTTTTATAATTTATTAACTATTTCTTTAGTTGTACAATTTTTACATAACAAAGAAGGCCCAGCATTGTCTCTACCTTTTGGGGAAGCTGAGGAAGACACAGCTTTCACCACACATCATTACAACCTTCTACAGAGGAACCATCTAGAGCATTCTGAGCAGCTGCATCACTGCCTAGTTTGGGAACTGCACCGTATCAGATCCCAAGACACAACAGCGGATAGTGAGGACAGCTGAGAAGATCATCAGAGTCACTCTTCCCTCTGGGATGGACAGTTACACCACACGCTGCATGCAAAAAGCCACCAGCATTGTGGCTGACTACACACACCCCTCACACAAACTCTTTACTCTGCTGCTGTCTGAAAAGAGATACAGAAGCATTTGGACTCTCACATCAAGACTGTGCAACAGTTTCTTTTCACAAGCCAGACCTCTAAACATGAAGAAGCTGGACTGACACACACACACACACACATACACACAAAAATCTACAGGAATATTTGCACAACTGCTATTTTTACACTGCTTTGTACAACAAGTCTACCTCAGTGACAAATGCCTACTTGTACAGTATTTATATTTGATCCAATATTTGCACAACATCCGTAGTGTACTAGTCGGTGTTACTGTTACTGCTTGTCTTGTCTTGTCTGTCTTGTCTTATTTGCAGTAAATGTAGCACAAACCGCACTTTGTGCTCTTATTCTTATTTTTATTTTAGTTTATCTTATTTTATTCCATTCTTCAATTTTTTTTAAGTAGTGTGTAGTCCTGTCTTATGTTGTCAATTTATGTTGTTTGATGTAGCACCTTGGTCCTGGAGGAACATTGTTTTGTTTCACTGTGTACTGCACTGTATATTGTTGAAATGACAATAAAGCCAACTTAACTTGACATGACTTGATTTTTTACATTTCTTTCCATTTCTTCGAGATCTTTTAAGCCTGTGTGTTAAACATTTGATTCAAACTAGTTACAAGTCTCTGCAATTAAATAGCAAAGTTATTTTTGCAGCACAAACAGAAAATGCACAGTTTAGTTTCAAACAAAAGGAGCGAAATGTTACAATTCACCCCATAGTCTGGGTTAAATGTAACAAACCCTGGGGTGACCTTATGGTTTCCACCGGGGTAAGATGCAACATCATAAAAAAGAATTATGATTTTAAAATAGGCTGCGCGGTGCAACAGTGGGTATCGCTGTCACACAGCAAGAAGGTTGCTGGTTCGAGCCTCAGCTGGGTCAGTTGGCATTTCTGTGTGGAGTTTGCATGTGCTTCCTGTGGGTTTCCTCTTGGTGCTCTGGTTTCCCTCACAAGTCTAAAGACATGCATATGGGTGAATTGGGCTAAGGCCCAATCCCAATTTTACCCCTTAGCCCTTCCCCTTACCTCTACCCCTCGTTTTGCGTGTTCACGTTAAGGGGTAGTGGTGTCCCAATTCTCTTTAGCTTGAAGGTTTAGGGCTAAGGGCAAGGGGTATACACCCCTTTGAAGAAAGATTTTCCAAGACCACACTCAAAACGGAGGGGTAAGAAAATTTCCCAGAATACACCTGCCACAACGACAGTAGTGCTAACACTCTGAAGTAAGGAGATCCACAAATTAGTATTTTTTGTCATTATTACAAATTTTTATGACAAACAAACACGTTTTAATATATTCATAACCGCGTTCGTGTTTTACTGTCATGCTTTAAAAAAAAAAAAAAGAAAAAAAAATCGAAAAATTTTGCGATCTATAATCCCTAATAATAACTTCTGTACAGCAGTCCCACAACATTCGTCTGATCTTATATGAAGCAAGAGAACAAATGACAAATGATGACGTGTGCAGGTGTTGAAGTGCTGTCCCAATTCTTAGGGGTAAGTTTTGAAGCCCTTCCCCTTAACCCTCGGTTGTAAGGGCCAAGGGGAAGGGGTAGGGGTACAAAAATAGAATTGGAATTGGGCCTAAATTGTCTGTAGTGTATGTGTATGAATGAGAGTGTATGGGTGTTTCCCAGCAATGGGTTGCAGCTGGAAGGGCATCCACTCCGTAAAAACATATGCTGGATAAGTTGACGGTTCATTTCGCTGTGGTGACCCCTGATTAATAAAGTGACTAAGCAGAAAAGAAAATGAATGAATGATTAACAGAATAACCCAAGGAGATTAAGAAAGTGAATTGGAAAAAACAAAACAAAACAAAAAAAAAACTGTACAGTTTTGGTAAAGACACACTCAGACCTCAAGAATCAGAACTTGTACCTCAACAATGGCAACAACTTAAGTATTTCATGCTGCAATGCATGCTGGGTGTGGCACAGTACAACAATCCCAGCATGCATTGCAGTAAGAATAAATTATAGTTTAAAGATGTTAAAGTTTTCTTTATTTGCTTTTGATTCTGCTGTTTGTTGACGTTGTTGATTTTGTCATTTTTAGTATGCTGTTAGTGATAATTGTGAGTTTTGTTCATTTTGTCAAGTGTTATTGTTGTTGAGGTTCATATGCTGATTATTGATGTCTTTGTGAGCATAAAGTGAACCATAGAATATTTTTAACTTTTTAACTTTTATAATTCTGTGGCACAAGCAAGCATGTTATTAAGTTACTTTTAATAAAGGACTAAATATTGGTTAACAGTGAATTATATAATTTCATCACAAGTTGAGCCTCACTTAAAACAAAATCAGCTGATATTTCATTTTATTGTATGT
>CAIGQZ010032465.1:537740-548873 GCA_903798205.1 Danio tinwini | reverse complement strand
TATTTATTTTTTTTACTTGGCTAGTTAGCTGTAACGAATAAACTTTTTAAACAAAGTTCTTATGTTACAGTAGCCCAAATAAAGAGCTAAGTCCAAATAAAATGTTAAGAGCTAAGAGCCCAACTAAAGCAATCATTTTTCTCCATGATGGTGACTTTAAATGTAAAGTTTTATTTTAAAAAGAACTTTTGTGAATGTTAGACAAAACTAAACAGGCTAGTAATAAGTGTAGAGATGCTGTTTGTGGAGTGGTTTAACTATCTGCTGATTTGTGTGTGTGTGTGTGTGTGTGGACACTTGGAAATGTTCATTTCAAACTGAGAATTTTACTGTGGGATTTAAAAAGGTTAAATAGACTTCAGTGTTTATTTAGTTGTTCAAGCATAAAACGAGATGAATAGCCAATTACATGCAGGCGTCTGTTAGGATCAGCAGACGAGCGCAGACTCTATTGAATATACTGTGGTTAAAAAACAGTTCACATTTTAAAGACATGGCATGGAAAAAATGTAATGTAATGCAGTGCTTCTTGTACAATCTGAGATCCACTTTATATCGATTGTAGATCGTTGATTTTTAAAGAAAACAGACCTTAAACAACGATTTTGTAGTGGCATTCAGTTCACCGGAAGCGCTTGACCCAGGTTACTGAAAGATTTAAAGTCCATTCGCTTACTTCTGCATATACCCTATGGTGAGGAACCCAGCGTGTTTTACTGTGTAGACAAAAAAACAAAAACACACATTAGCTGGAAACATAATGAACACAGTATTTTAAGCATCTGACTCATATGTAATTGCAGTGTCCACCATGGGAATTGTGAATAAGACTAACTATATTTTGACTCTGCTATGTTTCCAAGAGTTGCCAGCATGCAGCGCATGGAGTAGAGGTGTGGGGAAATCCAACTGTGCATGAAATTGCCACCAATCAAATCATCTGGATTTGGCTTAAAATAACTTCTCTTACCGTCTGTCACACAGCAGGTGCAGCACTGTATCATCATATGTATGACTCTCATCTCATGTGTAACCACAGAAATAGAGCTGAATGTTTCCAATCAGAGTGCAGCATGTGAGTGTTGGAGGTACATACAGAAGCAAACAACAGATTAGATAGAATTATAAGGTTCTATTTGACATTTTATATTTTTATACAGATTAGATAGAATTATAAGGTTCTATTTGACATTTTTGTCATTTCGAGTTATTGACATACTCTTATTAAATGACAACTTATTTACATTATGGGATGTTTTTTTATAAGTTGTTTAAATTTTAAGACTTTTATTTAAAAAACAAATGTTACACACATACTGTTTGCTATATGGAATGCAAAAACTGTAAAGCTCAATATTTCAAAATCATTCAGAATGCAGATAGAACCTTATAATCCCAAGGTGATGATATGGTGAAATGGGTTTCCAGGGTCTAATGGCCCGTTTTCACTGAGTGGTAAGGTACGGTATGGTTCGGTACGTTTTTACTGTATGGCCGTTTCCACTGTCAAAAGGCGTACCGAACCATAACATACCCCTTTTTTGGCACCCTTTCGAAAGGGTACCAAACACGAGAAAGGGTACCAAAAGGTGGAGCTAGACGGGCAGCTGAACGCTATTGGTTTACAGAGATACTTCATTTGCTCACGCAACAAGCCAGAATGAAAACAAAGAAGCTGCCATGTTTTAACACACTGCCAAGAGATTACAGCGAAATTATATATACATATAATAACGAGCCCTGGTCGACCCGGACTCAAACGAACCTTGTCGCCGTCTTGATGAACAGCCACAAAGCCAAAAAGAAGAGCAGTTTTTACCCTGTGTCCTATAGTTTTTTACAAGCCAGTCTGAAGCGTGAGCGGTTTCACTTTCTTGCGTGCGTGTCTATATTTGATATAACAAACTTCTTGAGCTGATAATGATAACATGCGATTGATTGACGTGCTTTTGAAACCTGATCCTTTCAGAAACTGACAAACGCGAGAGTGACGCGAAAAAAAAAAACTAAAGGAGAAGCTGGAAAAAAGGAGCACATTATTTTTACAGCAATCATGAACAAACTGCCATGTTTAATTTTAACTAAAATAATTTTTTATTATTATCACCTTATGGACTATTATAAACTCGGAACAATGAAATTACTTTCTAACAAGAGTCTACAAGTGCTGCTGAAGATTAAAGACACATTTAATCATGAGAGGTTTGCACTGATTGTGGGCTATATTTCTTGTTGTTTTGAACCTAAATAAGGACTAAATGTATGCTGTGTGTAGTTTTTCTGTAAGTGGTAACATGTTGGAGACTGTAAGGGTCTGTATGTGTTTATATATGTCGCATTTATTTATTTATTTTATATAACTGCAGACGTTACAGTAGGCTGTTTCGCACTGTCATTGATCTGCAGTTATAATCAACTCATGTTCATAGTAAAGTTAGTAATAAACATTTATACAAAAGTATTTATGTGTGTAAAGCATCTGTTTTGTGAGAAGTGCTTCGCATATGATATGGGAGCGACCCGTACAGCTTTACTGTAGACATTTTTTCGAGTGAAAATGACGTTGACTGCAACTTTCTGTCATACACCACCCCCACCAAAAGAGTACCATTCGTAGCTTTTTAGCAGTGGAAATGCAAGCCTGATAAAAGTGACCCTAACCGTACTGTACCAGTCAGTGAAAACAAGCCATAAATGTAACATTTGCCTCCATCTCCAGAAGCCACTGAAAATTGGTGTTGTTGAGCAGGGGAAACATTGGGCAATTGTAACAGTCTTTACTCTTTCTTTCATAACTCACAGATTACGTTAAATACACTAGTCATATTGTTATGTAAGATAGAAATATAGGAGCTCTGATTAATAATACAATTGATATATTTGTTACGGTTGAATAATGATTCTGAGATAGGATCCAAGATGCAAGTAAAAAGTTTATTAGACACAGTCAGAATCAACTATCAGGGAGGAAGTGCAAGGTCACAATAAAAGCTGGTATAAAGAAGACTGGAAACAGACAGACGAAACGGGGTCCAGCAGCCACTCCTCACAGTCCTGAGTACAGACAGAGACACATTAACGACCACAACGAACTGACAAGGAAACATAGAAGCGTTGCCCAGATATAGACAAGATAATGAGTCTCAGCTGTCTAGCTAATCAAAACAGCTGAGTAGCACAAAACACGTGACCAACCATAACAAATACACGTGGACGACCAAAACAAAACAAACCCAAGTGACAAAACAGACACTCCGGATAGCGCACAAACCTGCAATCGTGACAATATTTTCACTAATAAGGACCAAAACTAAAAAAGAAAAAAATACATGACTTTAGATTAATTTTTTTTATCAATTTCTTTTAAATAACAATTTCATTTTTTGTTGTTTTTTTGTGTTGCTGAAAACAACTATTTTAACTTGATTTACTCAATATATTAGGAACAGCGTTTAACTAACAGTGTTGCAAAATTTTACATAAATCATTTTAATAGACATATTAACAGAATGGGCGACGCAGTGGTGCAGTAGGTAGTGCTGTTGCCTCACAGCAAGAAGGTCGCTGGTTCGAGCCTCGGCTGGGTCAGTTGGTGTTTCTGTGTGAAGTTTGCATGTTCTCCCTGTGTTCGCATGGGTTTTCTCCGGGTGCTCCGGTTTCCCCCACAGTCCAAAGACATGCAGTACAGGTGAATTGGGCAAGCTAAATTGTCTGTAGTTTATGAGTGTGAATGAGTGTGTATAAATGTTTCCCAGAGATGGGTTGCAGCTGGAAGGGCAGCCACTGCGCAAAGCAAGTGCTGGATAAGTTGGCGGTTCATTTCACTGTGGCGACCCTGGATTAATTAAAGGACTAAGCAGAAAAGAATGAATGATTAACAGAATAACCCAAGGAGATCACATGGAGATTTCAGTCTAGAGTATGTTACAACTGGCTAACACCAGTTGGTTGGTAACTATTTTTATACATTTTTACAATGCCTGGAAACCTGATTTGGTTTGGGTTAATTATCAAATACTCTGAAAAGTGTTTGTAATTATTAGTGGGGTTTGCCTTAGGCAAAGGTCACTATTGTTATTCTCCATTCTTCTTCTTGTTATTTTTTTCTTCCACACAGTAATGTAAATGTACATATTCATTACATTGTAATTACACTGCTCTTACATTATAATTACAACCAAGATAATATTTATGAACCTAAATGTTTTTTTTCTAAATTTATTTACAGTATTTGTGTGTTTATGCTTAAATATACGTGTCTAATGGTAAGTAATCACTATGTAATAATATTTTAACTACATTGTTATAACATTGCAATTACTGTGTCGTCACATTGTAAGTACATGTCATTACATTGTAATTACGTTGTAAATATATTTTAGTTACATCCAATATAATATTTATAAATGTAAATGTTTCTTTGTATATCTCATATCCTGTATTTGTGTATTTATAGTTATTTGTGTACATATAAACAATACACATCCAACGTAATTACAAACTATTACCTTGAATGTAATTACATTGCTTTTACATTGTAATTACATCCCAGATAAAACTTATCAATGTGTTTCTTTGCATAGTTCATGTACAGTATTTGTTTATTTATAGTTGTACACGTAAATATACACAGTACACATGTAATTACAAGCTTTTATCTTGGATGTAATTACTGTGTCGTTACTTGTAATTACATTGTGATTACACTGTAATTACGTCCAAGATTTACAAACATATTTGTATATTTCATGTACAGTTTGTATTTATAGTTATATACTTAAATATGCACAGTACACATGTACTATGTAATTACAAACTTTAATCTTGATTTATAAACAGGTTTGTACGTGTGTGCAATTACTGTGTCATTACATTGTAATTACATATGTCATTGCAATTACATTGTAATTACATCCAGGATAACATTTATGAACCTAAACGTTTCTTTGTACTTGTGTGTTTATACAAAAAATATATGCAGTATATTTGTAATTACAAACTTTTGTTTTTGATGTAATTACTATGTCATTACATTATAATTCCTATGTAACAACGTTGTAATTACATTGTTATAACACTGCTATAACATTGTAATTACATTGCTATAACAATTACTGCTATGATCGTATTATAAATGTGTTTTGTATACTTTTACAGTATTTGTGTATTATAGTTATATACATATACACAGTACAAATGTATTATGAAATTAAAAACTTTTACTTTGGATGTAATTACTATGTTGTTACATTGTAAATACATTGTGATTACACTGTAATTCCATCCAAAATTACAAACATGTTTGTATATTTCATGTACAGTGTGTATATATAGTTATATATAATAAATATGCACAGTACACATGTATGTAATATCTAATTACAAACTTTAATCTTGATTTATAAACAGGGTTGTACATGTGTGCAATTACTGTGTCATTACTTTGGAATTACATTGTAAACATATTGTAATTACATCCAAGATAACATTTTTAAACATAAATGTTATGTTGTATATTTTATGTACTGAATTTGTGTATTTATAGTTTATTTATGTAAATATACACAATTTACATGTATTGTAATACAATCTTATTATTATTATCTTAAATGTAATTACTTTGCTATTACATTGTAATTACATACCAGATAATATTTATCAATGTGTTTGTATATTTTATGTACGGCGTGTATTTATAGTTTCTACATAAATGTACGCAGTACACGTGTATGTAATATGTAATTGCAAACTTTAATCTTGTATGTATTTACTCTGTAATTACATTGTAATTACACTGTAGTTACATTGAAGATAACATATATAAGTGTAAATGTTTCTTTGTATATTTCATGTACAGTATTTGTCTGTTTATAGTAGTATATGTAAATATACACAGTACACATGTAATTACAAACTTTTAGCTTGTGTGCATTTACTGTGTCGTTACATTGTATTTACTATGTTATTACATTGTAATTACATTGTAGTGACATTCAAAAAATAATATTTATATATATTTTTCTTCTATTTTGCATGTTCAGTATTTGATCATTTTTAGTTGTATACGTAGATAAACACAGTACACATGTAATTACAAATGTCCTTACTATATCATTACATTGTAATTACATCAAGATAAAATTTATAAACCTAAATGTTTCTTTGCATATTTCATGTACAGTACTTGCGTGTTAATATGCAAATATGTGCAGTAAATATGTAATTACAAATTTTTATTTTCATGTAATTACTATGTGATTACATTATAACTACTATGTAATAACATTATAATTACATTGTTATAACAATACTATTGTTATAATATTATAATAATTATATATAATAATATTATAACATTGTAATTACATATTATAATAATATTATATATTATTATTATAATATTATAATTACATATATAATTGTATTGTAAATGTGTTTTTGAATATTTCATGTACAGTATTTGTGTATTATAGTTGTATACATATACACAGTACACACGTAATATGTAATTACAAACGTTTATCTTAGATGTAATCACTATGTCGCTATATTGTAATTACATGCAAGATTTACAAACATTTGCATATTTCATGTACAGTTTGTATTTATAGTTATATACCTAAATATGCTCAGTACATATGTATGTAATATGTAATTGCAAACTTTAATCTTCATTTATCAACTTGTGTGTGCAATTACTGTGTAGTTACACTGTAATTACATATGTCATCACATTGCAATTGTTTACACAATTACATTGATTATTTACGATGATAGTGCTAATAAAGAGACTTTTATTAAGAAAGCCACCAGCGTTTCTCAACATATTTTTGCCTGTACCACTTCTTTGTTTCCTTATCATGTGACCACCACCAGAACTCCTTCACCACCACAGGAAGAAGAGGAACCAATGATAATGGACTCCTATCGTCTTGAAGCCTTGGAACGCCAATGATTATTCGGAACTGACTATGCTTGTACTGTGAAAAAACAACTCACATCATCGCAGCTTGCACTGTCTGTCTAATGTTGAGTAATGTTTCCCTTACTCCTACAGTCTCTCACATTTCTCATATGTAAGCCCAATTAATCGCTGATTCCCATACTTTTCCCATACATGTACTGGTGGATTCTGTATTTGCTGGAAACTTCATCTCATCCCATTTCATCAACAAACACCATATATCCTCCATAAGCAACAAGACCCATTATCAAATTACCACTATCCAGAACTCGCCATTAGGCAATGGCAAAATATCCCAGCAGACCAAAAAAGTCACCATCCTCTCCCCATTAAACCATCAAGAAAAATGTGTGCTATTATTCTTCCCAAAGCCAATGTTGGTGTCATTCTCGGCTGACCCTGGCTCGCTCAGCATCAACCCAAGATTAAATGGAGCACAGGAGAAATCCTCAGCTGGAGCACAACCTGCAAAGACCACAATCATTAAGCTCCCCCTGCTGGTCATGAGCCTACCTTGAATTATTTTCCCATCCACGCAACCACCATGGAAAAACTCGAGAAGCTCCAACTCTGTCACCATCCCAACCATCTACACTCCCTTCCTCAATGTTTTCAACAAGGATCAAGCTACTCAATTACCCCTACATCGGTTCTGTGATTGTAGCATCGACCTGCTGCCAGATCCCAAATTACCACATGGAAGAATTTACCCTCTTTCCCATCCTGAACACGAAGCCATGGAGACGTACATCCAAGAAGCTCTCCAACAGGGGTTCATCAGTCCTTTCACTTCAATGGCTGCCTCGAGTTTCTTTTTCGTTGCAAAGAAAGATGGAGGTATAAGGCCGTGTATTGATTACCAAATTCTCAATGATGCCACCATCAAATTCGCATACCCATTACCACTAGTACCAGCCGCCCTAGAGGAGCTCCGAGAAGCACGAATCTTCAGTAAGCTAGACCTCCGAAGCGCTTACAATTTAATTCATATCCGAGAAGGAGACGAATGGAAAACTGCCTTCATTACCCCTACTGGCCACTATGAATATCTGGTTATGCCCTATGGTCTTGCCAACAGTCCATCGATATTTAAAAACTTCATGAATGAAATCTTCCGGGACTTTCTTCATTACTTTGCTATTGTTTACATTGACGATATCCTGATTTATTCCCGGACTCTGACTGAACATCACTTCCATGTCCAAAAAATCCTCCAATGCCTCAGAGAAAACCAGTTATTCCTCAAAGCAGAAAAGTGCGAGTTCCACACAGAAACGCTAACTGACCCAGCCAAGGCTCGAACCAGTGACCTTCTTGCTGTGAGGTGACAGCACTACCTACTGCACCACCGCATCGCCCATGTGCATACTACTCCAGGAAATTAACTCCCACCGAACGTAATTATGGCATTGGTGATCGTGAACTATTAGCCATTAAACTCACCCTTGAAGAATGGCACCACTGGCTCGAGGGAGCTCAATTCCCTTTCATGGTAATCACTGACAAAAACTTTCAATATCTCCATACTGCAAAATGCCTAAATGCCCGACAAGCCCGCTGGTCACTATTCTCAGTGTTTTTGGCACCCATATTATGGCAAGTGGATGAGGATATTCACACTGCCACATTGGAAGAACCAGCACCCCCGAGCTCCCTCCGTGTCTTACATATTTATCCACCAGATACCACCTTCAACTCCTGGATAGTGTGCACACTTCCCTCGGTTTAGGACACCCTGGCAGCAGACGAACCCTCTCACTCCTCCGACAGAAGTACTGGTGGCCAAACATGATCAAGGACGTTGCCCAGTACGTCCGGGGTTGCTCAGTCTGTGCCACCACTCTGCCATTCCCCGCCGACCCTGGACCCAAATCGGGCTAGAGTTTGCCTTCTTTGCAAGGTTACACTACGATCCTCATGGTGGTGGATTGCTTCTCAAACAGCCGAAGCCCTATTCAACCATGTCTTCTGTAATTTGAACTTCCAGAAGACATTGTATCTGACAGGGGGCCTCAATTTATCTCCAGGGTTTGGCGGACGTTCTTCCAACTCCTGGGCACAACCATCAACTTGTCATCTGGTTATCACCCTGAGACTAATGGACAGACAGAGCGGAAAATTCAAGAGATCTCCATCTATAATCCCAGAGATATGGTATGGCTCTCCACCAGGTATATCCGCCTCCGTCTGCCTTGCTGTATACTTAGTCCCTGCTACAAAGGACCCCGAAGTCGAGGCTGTCCCCGTTGCTGATCTTGGGTGCCTGTAGTCACCTGTGGAGGCTCGTTCCTCCAGTCCCAATCACCCATCTCCCTCACCATCCACCTCACACCACCCCTGTGAATCATCACCTGATTACTGATCACCCGCACTTACACCTGCAATCACCTCTTACTATATATACTCACCTCACACACTCAGACTTCGGCTGGAATCAAAGATGCATGGTCCTCCTCGTCTTCTCTCCTGGATTCTCCTGTGCTCTTCCATGGATGTTCTTCTCCTCCAGCGAATGTAAATTGACCTGTTCAAGGGAAGTGACTATTCTTATGTTGGTGTTCTACTAAAGCACTGAGTTTACCCTATGAACTGTCTGAGTGTGAGATCGCTCAAACTCTACAATGCCATTCACCTGCTTCACCTTACCTTTGTTGTTTATACATTTGAATAAACATCCTTGAAGTTTTATCCTCCTTGTCTTCCTTGTGGACTCCACTAACACTGG
Organism: Danio tinwini; assembly: GCA_903798205.1. NCBI lineage: Eukaryota > Metazoa > Chordata > Actinopteri > Cypriniformes > Danionidae > Danio > Danio tinwini. The sequence goes on along the minus strand of CAIGQZ010032465.1, from coordinate 539,184 downwards.
CAGATAGAACCTTATAATTCCAATCGAAAAATGACTTTTTTAGAATTAGAAGATTCTATCTGCATTTGCCCTGTTTTTTTTTTTTTTTTTTTTTTTGAAGAGAATTTTGATAATTAACATTTAAAGTACATGTAGTGTCTCTGTCAATTCTTTTAAATTCTTCTTTATTTCTGTATCACTTTTACAATATAGATTGTGTCAAAGCAACTTCACATGGAAGATTATAGTAAACTGATCTATCTGAAGTGTCAGTTCAGTACTGAAGTTCAGTTTAGTTCAGTTTAGTGTGGTTTAATATTCACTGCTCAGAGTTCAAACACTGAAGAGCAAATCCATCGATGCACAGCTCTACAAATTAATGTATAAAAGAGGACTTTTACATGCATATTGTTTGTTATAAGGAATGCATAAACTTTGAAACTCAATATCTCAAAATCATTTAGAATGCAGACAAAGCCTTATAATTCTTAGGCGAAGTTACAATTAAATACTTTCATTTTGGACGCAATGACATTGTAATTACATTGTTATAACATTGTATTTACAAATGAGATGTAATACGTAATTGCTCATTTTTGTTTTTTTGTGCAATTACTGTGTCGTTACATAGTAATTACTGTCATTACATTGTAATTACATTGTTGTTACATTGTAATTACATCCAAGGTAATGTTTATAAACATGTTTCTTTGTATAATTCAAGTACAGTGTTTGTGTATTTATATGTAAATATACACAGTACATATGCAATTACAAACTCTTATTTTTGAATGTAATGACATTGTAATTATTATGTTATAACACAGTATTTACGTCTAAAATGTAATATGCAATTAAAAACTTTTATCTTGTGTGCAATAACTGTGTCACTACATTGTAATTACTATGTAATCCAAAATAATATTTATATATATATATATATTTTTGTATATTGCATATACAGTATTTGGTTATTTATAATTGTATACAAAAAGATACACGGTACACATGTAATTACAAACTTAATTATGAAGTTGTTACATTGTAATTATATTGCTATTACATTGTAATTACATCCAATATAATATTTATAAACCTAAATGTTTCTTTGTATATTTCATGTACAGTAGTTGTGTATTTATAGATAGCTATAGATAGTACATATGTAATTTATTTTAGATGTAGTTACTATGTCATTACTTTATAATTACTATGTAATAACATTGTAAATACATTGTTATAACATTGTAAATACGTCTATGAACTTATTGCAAATGTGTTTTTGTATATTTCATGTACAGTATTTGTGCATTATAATTACATTCATACACACAGTGCACATGTAATATGTATTTATAAACTTTTATCTTGTATGTAATTACTATGTCGTTACTTTGTAATAGCACTGTAGTTACATCCAAGATAAAAGTTTATAAATACATATTACATGTGCACTGTGTGTATG
>CAIGQZ010032465.1:509592-532740 GCA_903798205.1 Danio tinwini | reverse complement strand
AAGCGAGCGGAGATTCGCTAGATGGATGCTAGGCAGCGCTGTTCTGAGTTTATAAATAAAAATAAACTTTTATTTATGATGTAATCATTACATTGTCATTACATTGCTATTACATCCAATATAATTTTATAAATGTTTTTTTTTTTATATTTCAAGAACAGTATTTTGGGTATTTATGTGTAAATATGCACAGTACATATATAATTAGAAACATTTATTTTGGATGTAATAACATTGTAATTCTATTGTTGTAACATTGTATTTACATCTGATATGTAATATGTAATTACAAACTTTTATTTTGTGTGCATTTACTGTGTTGTTACATTGTAATTACTAAGTCATTACATTGTAGTTACATTCGTTTTTTTGTATATTGCATGTGCAGTATTTGGTTATTTATAGTTTTTATACAAAAATATGCACAGTACACGTCATTACATTTTTACATTTACACACTATTACACTGTAATTACATCCAAAATAATACATTTATAAATCCAAACATTGCTTTGTATACTTCATGTACAGTATTTGTGTATTTACAGTATATGTAAATATGTGCAGTACATATGTAATTAGAAACATTTCTGTATGCAATTGCAATGTATTTATATTATAATTACTATGTAATAACATTGCAATTACAATGTTATAACAATGTAATGACATTGGTATAACATTGTAATTATATCTATGATCGTATTGTAAATGTGTTTTTTTATATTTCATGTACAGTATGTGAAGTTTAGTTACATATACACGGTACACATGCAATATCTAATTACAAACTTTTATTGGGCATAATTACTATGTTGTTACATTGTAATTACATTGTGATTACAATTAATATTTACAAACATGTTTGTATATTTCATGTACAGTTTGTATTTATATTTATATATTTAAATATGCACAGTACACATGTATGTAATATGTAATTACAAACTTTTTGTATAAGTTGTTTACATTTTAAATGTTTTATTTAAAAAACAAATGTTACACATTTATTGTTTGCTATGGAATGCAGAAACTTTGATGCTCTGATCTTAAAATCATTCAGAATGCAGATTGAACCTTATAATTCCAAGGTGACAATATGGCATTACATTGTAATTAGATATGTCATTACATTGTAATTACAATGTAAATATATTGTAGTTACATCCAAGATAATATTTCATAAATGTGTATTTGCATATTCAGTGCACTGAAGTTATTTTTATAGTTATTTATGTAAATATACATGATACACATAATGTAATTACAAAACTATTATCTTGAATGTAATTACATTGCTATTACATTGTAATTACAACCCAGGTAATATTTATTAATGTGTTTTTTTATATTTCAGGTAGTATTTAGTTTATACTTAAATGTACACAGAACACATGTATGTAATATGTAGTTACAAACTTTTATCTTGTATGTAATTACGCTGTAGTTAGATTGTATTTACGCTGTAGTTACATTCAAGATAATATATAAATGTAAATGTTTTATGTACAGTATTTGTTCATTTATAGTTGTATACGTAAATCTACATAGTACACAAGTAATTACAAGCTGTTATCTTGGATGTAATTACTGTGTCGTTACATTGTAATTACATCCAAGATAATATTAATAAACCTGAATGTGTTTCTTTGTATGTTTCATGTACAGTATTTGTGCATTTATACGTAAATTTACGCAGTACATATGTAATTACAAACTTTTATTTTGGATGTACAGTAATTACTATGTAATAACATTGCAATTGCATTGTTGTAACATTGTAATTATATTGTTACAACATTGTAATCACATCTATGATCATATTGTAAATGTGTTTTGTATATCTCATGTACAGTGTTTGTGTGTTATAGTTATATACATATACACAGTACACATGTAACATGCAATTACAAACTTTTATTTTGGATGTAATTACTATGTTGTGACATTGTAATTACATTGTAACTACATCCAAGATTTACAAACGTTTACACTGTAGTTACATCCATGATAATATGTATAAATGTGAATGTTTCTTTGTAAAATTCATGTACAGTATTTGTTTATTTATAGTTGTATACATAAACATGCACAGTACACATGTAATTACAAGATTTTATCTTGAATGCAATTACTGTGTTGTTACATTATAATTACTATGTCATTACATTGCAATTACATTGTATATATGGAAGGCATACACTTTGAAGCTCAATATCTCAAAATCATTTCGAATGCAGATAGAACCTTATAAATCTTAGGTGACGTTATATTTGCAAACTTTTATTTCAGACGTAATGCCATTGTTATTACATTGTTATACCATTGTATTTACATTTGAGATGTAATATGTAATTACAAACTTTTATCTTGCATTCAATTACTGTGTCATTACATTGTAATTAATATGTCATTACATTGCTATAACACTGTAATTACATCCAAGATAATATTTATAAACCTAAACATTTCTTTGTATATTCATGTACAGTATTTGTGTAGTTATACATACATATATGCAGTGTATTTGTAATAACAAACTTTTGTTTTAGATGTAATTACATTATAATTACTATGTTAAACATTGCAATTACTATGTTATAACATTGTTACTATTGTTATAGCATTGTTATTACAATGCAACTGCATTGCTATAACACTGTAACTACATTGTTATAACATTGTTATTACAACAGTGACCGTATTGTAAATGTGTTTTTGTATATTTAATGTACAGTATGTGTGTATTATACAGTAGTTATATACATATACACCGTACACATTTAATATGGGATTACAAACTTTTATCTTGGATGTAAATACTGTTGTTGCATTGTGATTACATTGTAATTGCATCCAAGATTTACAAACATATTTGTATATTTCATTTACAGTGTGTATTTATAGTTATATACCTTAATATGCACAGTACACATGTATGTAATATGTAATTACAAACTTTATTGTTGAATTTTAAACAGGTTTGTACGTGTGAGCAATTAGTCTGTCATTACATTGTATTTAGATGTCATAGTAAAGATATTATTTAAAAAGCCAAATGTGTTTCTTTGTATATTTCTTGTACAGTACTTGTGTATGTATACGTAAATTCATACAGTACATATGTGATTACACATTTTTATTTTGGATGTAATTACTATGTCATAACATTATAATTACTGGTTAATGGCATTGTCATACCATTGTAATTACACTGTTGTAACATTGTAATTACATCTATGATAGTATTGTAAATGTGTTTTTTTGTATATTTCATGTACAGTACAGTATTGTCACCTTACAATTCTAAGGTTGCATTTTTGTCAAAATTGAGTTATTCACATATTCACATTGACATTTTTAGATTTTTTATTTAAAAAACTAAAAATGTTTTATCTGCAAAGTCAAACTGTTGCTTGGCTTTATAATATTCAGCACAACATATTTAGCATAGCCTTGTATGCCTAATTTGAACAAGAAAAAAAATATTCATCCTAAAACATTAATTAAATGCTATAGAAAGCAAAAAAAAATAGAATTTCTCAAACATCAACATAGTTACAACAGCAATTGTATTGTTTTAATTGAATTAATAATCAGACTGATTGCATTTGTTGAAAAGTAATGCTTCAATTAATGATCTGCCAGATAGAACTTTATAGTTCCAATCGGAACATTACTTTTTAGAATTAGAAGGTTCTATCTGCATTTGCCCTGTCTTTTTTTACCCAAATTTGCAAATTGAAGAGAATTTTGATAATTTACATTTAGAGTACATTTAGGGTCTCTGTCATGTTAATGCATGAAGAAGTACTGTTACACGCATATTGTTTGTTATATGGAATGCAAAAACTTTGAAGCTCCATATCTCAAAATCATTTAGAACCCATAGAGAACCTTATAATTCTTAGCCGACACTGTTTTGAATGAAGCTCATTTTTTGCACATTACTTATTTACTGTGTGAAACTACAAAGAGAATGCAGCTCTCTGAATCTCTCTTAATCCACTACATCCCTGCTGTTTCAAAAAAAAAATCAATACTGCTTTTTTTGTCAGTGGTTACATCTTTTATGCTATTTAATACATTTTAGCATTTTATATTCCTTTTCATTTCTACACAATGAAAGACAAATGTAAAATATGTTCACATTAATATAACAAATACCCTCATCCTATCCCAACTTTGTAATTCAAGCGGAAAAAATGTGGCTTCTAGAATGTTTTTGCGAATTGCTAGTATGAGGTAGCATGTTTATAGCATGCCTTAGCAATTTGCTACAGTAGCATGACGTGCAACATTCAAGCTATTTCATATGGTTACACATGGTTAGCATGCTTTAAAATGTTGCTAGCTTGTTTTAAACCTGTGTTAGTATGGTGTTACTAGTTTGTGTATAGCATGTGTTAACAATTTGCTAGCATGAACTAGCATATTGTTAGCATGTTTACACTTTATTGAGCATGTTGTTATCATAAATTAACATGTTGCTAACACATTTCTAATATGTTTTAGCACATGGTTGAAATTGTAACAATTTACTTCATTAACATGATGTTTGTCACGGTCACACAAGGAAGACAAGGGTGATTTTCTATTTTCATCAATTTATTCAAAACAATGTGGAAAGTGCAGTGGAATAAGCAGGCAGGTGATATTCTTGGTAGGAATGCAGACGTGTAACCAGTTCACAAAGTAAACAAGGATCTTCGTGCAATCACCAGAGTATAAAGTCACATCCCTGAATCACTGTTTGTGAATCCACAGGTTATGAAGACACGTCCTTAGGAGAGGAAACATCCACAGAAGAAGGCAAGCCAGGGAGAAGGTAAGGTGAACCATTTGGCATCGATTCCAGCCACTAACTCACTGGAATCAAGGAGGCTTGGATGAAATGTGGCAGGAGATGGGGAGCGATGAATGGTGCTGTGGGAACGTGACTGTGAGGGAGAATGGTGATTGGAGCAGCAGGAACGAGCCAGGGATGTGACAGATGGAAGGACTGTTGGCTAGGCCATAGGACATTACCTGGTATTCATAGTGGCCGAAAGGAGTATGAACACTCGTCCCCTTCCCGGATACGGATGAGGTTGTATGCGCTTCAGATGTCCAACTTGGAGAATACACGGGCTTCGCTGAGCTCTTCTAGCGCAGCTGGAACTAGAGGCAGAAGGTAGGCAAATTTCACTGTAGCTGCGTTTAGGACTCTATAGTCAATACAGGGCCTGAGTCCTCTATCTTTTTTGGCCACGAAGAAGAAGCTGGACGCAGCTGGAGAAGTGGATGGTCTGGTGAACCCTTGGCTGAGAGCCTCATTGATGTAAGCTTCCATCGCCTCATGCTCAGGACAGGACAAGGGATAAATTCTTCCATGCGGTAGTTTGGCATCAGTCAGCAGGTCGATACTACAGTCCCAGGACTGATGTGGGGGTAACTGTGAGGCTCTTTCCTTGCTGAAGATGTCAAGAAAAGGAGTGTAACTGGTAGGGATTGAGGCGTTGGCAGAAGAGGATGAATTTTCTACTGATGTGGAGTGAACTGGCAGGGTGGTGAAATGTGGTGATTGCTTCTTGTTTATATACACTATGAACAGCAGCTACGCTAATTATTCCCCTTATTCTGTATTTCCACCTGGGGGTACTCATCTCGAGACCCCCAGACTATGCAGTGCCACTGATGCGATCCAAGACCAGCGACGAGACGATCCCAAGGTTTCCGGACTAGGCCGTATCCTGAGCTGCTGCTCTGGTGGTCATGATGGAAAGCATGAGACTGATTCCTGTGATGCTCCAAGGACAGACATGTCTTCGCTGAGGTCCAGCTACTGCGCCTAGACTGCAGCTCTGCACAAGACGTTTGGCCATAGGAGAAATGGTCGTGCCCAACTGAGTCTGGTCTCTCTCGAAGTTTTTTAAATTCTTCACTTTCGCCAATTGGTGAAGTTTTTTCCTTGCCGCTGTCGCCACTGGCTTGCATGGTTCGGGATCTGTAGAGCTGCGCATCGATGGAATTGCTCCTCAGTGTTTGGACTCTCAGTAGTGATTAACCCACACTGACCTGAGCTAAACTGAACTGAACTTAAACACTGAAAACTGAACTGACACTGTTTCAATTCACTATAAACTTCCATGTGAAGCTGCTTTGACACAATCTACATTGTATAAGCGCTATACAAATAAAGATGAATTGAATTGAATTGGTGGGTGAACAGGAGGGGGAGTGATGTGACCATTAATAGTGGATTTGGAGCTCCATCCTTAAATCTCACCGGTACCTCAGTTTATTTCTGGCTGGTGTTCAGCAAGCCACAGCCTGCCCAGAATGACATCCACATTAGCCTGAGAGAGGATGAGTAGAATTAACTTCTGACTATGATGATGGGGAGACTAAATGATGACTTCCTTAGTACGCCGAGAGATTTTCCCATCACCTAATGGTGAGTGCTGAAAGGTGGCTATTTTGTATTGGGTCTTATTGCGTACAGTAGGTATATGATGTTGAGCAATGAAGTTTGAAGAAATGAAGTTGCCAGCCACTCCAGAATCCACCAATACTTGTATGGGGATAATACAAGAATTTATGATTAGTTGAGCTTGTATGTGGGGTATATGAGACACAGATGGAGTTAAAGTAACTCTACTCACCATTAGGCAGGCTGAGATGATTAGATTATCCATCCAGATTATTACAATACAGACAGAGATGGTTTCAAATTTGTAGATGTCGTTCAGTGGTCTCAAGGCGGTAGGCATCGGTAATCATGGGTTCTTCAGTGTCTGAGGGTGGTGATGGAGCTCTAGTGAGTGAAACATGATAGACAGACGAAGAGGATGGACAGGCAGAGAGATGCTGTGAAATGCTGATGGCTTTGAACTCTGCATGACCGGTAATGGAAATAAATGACATCATCGGACAATGACTGTAGTTTTAAAGGTCTGTCTGTATCAATAACATCAAATGCATGGTATTGGATGAAAGCTTAGAATGTCTATTTTCAGCTGATATACATCACTTTGATATTACTTGTACTGTAGCGAAGTTATTTACACTTAATTTACACTATGTCGACCCCCCCCCATTTTGTACATTGTTCAGTATGCATATTTTTAATATCGTTTATAGATGACACACATGTGCAAGTGATACATTAAATGAAAGCTCTCATTCAAAGCAATAAGGATCCACCATTAGTTTTATTGATTTATAATCACTTATCGAGCAGTCTTCGAATGAATCATGAGGTATGAACTTATATTTTGTAAACATACAAGAGTCTGTTTGCTCCATGTCTATTTGCTCCATGCGCCAAACCAGACAGCACAGAGAGCCGAACAAGCTACATCATCTTTTATCTTAGGTTCTCCGCTACAAAATGAGTCAATTTCCAGTATTGTTTGAGCTTCTGTGCTTAAGTAATCCCCTGCTATGTCTTGTAAGTGCCAAACACAACAGATTTGGGTCATGATATTCCAAAATTCAGGAAAATATGATAAAGTCGATGTATCCAGATGTAATATATGTCAATGGAAAGGGGAGAGGCTAAGCTTTACGTTGTTATTATGCGATGTCAAATCGGCCAATCAGTGGCCGAGATATAGCAGAGTGAACGGCAAGAGAGCTGTGCATAATCACACAGCGGCAAATGCCAAATGCGTAAACTATTATAACGTTTTTTGTGTTGGTTACAACTGAAATGACAGGAAACATTATATTATATAACATTATATTATGTTTATATGAAAACATTCATATAAACTGTTTGTATTACACTCAACAGATGATGGTGGCTCACTGCAAGCCTCTCTCCTTCTGGGAAGAGCTGGATCTTCAACAGGGGGAGGGGTGCTCTTTTTCTCATCTCAGGTAAGGAGATGGCATTTTATCCCCCTGTAAACAAGTTTTTTTTGCCAATAAGGTTTGCACAGTTTATTTATTTATTTATTTATTTTTTTTTTTACAAATTTACACTTTTTTACTAAAGTAATTTTTAGATTCTTTGTTAGACTTTTAGGTAAATATTTGCACCTTTTATTACTTTTCTAAAACGTTTTTATAGTCTTTTATATATATTGATTATTGCAGTTTATATACATTTGCACATTATTTATGTTACTTTTATAGTGTGAAGGCTGTTTGGTCATTGAAAAATAAAAGGGAAAAAAAGTACTAGTGTGTCATTTGCTTTTTTTGATATAGTGTTATGATTTTAATGTGGTTATCAAGAAGTGAAATTATGAATACTGTGATAAAAAGCCAGGCCCTATTTCTTGTTTTTCCACTTTTGACAGGTAGGAAACTTGGTGACTTGAATTACTGAAAAATTGTGTTTTCCCACCCTTCGGTTGAACTAAAATAATTTTTACATACTACATGATAATGACAAAAATATTTTTTTCAAGTGCCTCCTTGCTGGTAACAAACAAACCTACCTGAAGTTTGATAGAGCACACAGGGCCTGAGTTATGCAATTTCTAAGGCTGGCTTTAGAACAAAAAAAACTAAAAGCAGTTTTTGTTGAGGTGGTTCATCATAGGACAAACAACTTATATAATATTTATCACTTACATCAGTTCTTTTTGTAATTGCAAAGCGTTTTATTTAAAATGACATTGAGATATTGCATTTATTGTACTGTATGTGAGTATGGGGAGACTTCAAAATTAGGTAGGCGGCAATACAATTTTTTTGGCATTTTTTTCTCATTGCAGTTGAAATAGAATAACTCTTGCATATATTATTGTAGTGAGAAATTTCTTTTTTCTTGTGCTTACTGACACCTGCTGGAAAGAAATTAAATTGGTTCCAGGGTGCTGGGCACTCAAGGCCTGAGTTACACATTTTCAAATTTCAGTTTATAAAAAAAAAATCTCATTTTTTTGTGTGTTTATTTTAACACAGACAATATATACAATAATTGTAATAAATTTCAACATTATTTTTGTCAAGGTTGGGTGTAGGGGAAAAGGAGTGAGGACTCAAATGCAGTAACTTAAAGGGTTTATTAATAATATAAATAAATTAAAATGCAAAACAAACAACCCCGAGGGGTAAAACATCAACAAAACATACAAATAAACTTCACTGGGCAGGCTGGCAGGGATCAGGACTGGACAAGGCTACAAACGACAGGACACAGAGAGAAAAGATGACGATCTGGCACAGGACAGCAGACATGAGGAGAATATAAGCAGAAATAAATTAACACAATCAGGTGAATCTGATAAACTAATGGGTTAACAAGGAGGGTAGGGCTAGACAATAGACGGGAGAGCACATGACACAAAGAGACAACGCAAGCCATGCACTCACATAAAACGAGACTAGAACAGGCAGCCAATGAGAGAACTCATTAACCGGGTGTTCTAAAGACAACACAGAAGCATACCACAAAAAGCAAGCTGTCACAATGTAAACATCCAGCCACGTGCTTAGACAACAACATCAGATGCAAGTCACGAGCACACAATAGATGAAAACATCTTACCGTGCGCTCACACATAAGCAACGCGCATATTTCATCTTAGCACCAACCGAAACCAAAACCAACCAGACTGAGACGCTGAGAATGAAACAGCGCGATGCAGACAGAACAAAACACAAACACGAGTACAAGATCGCACACGCATCCAAAGCACACGCAGACCACGTGCGTCTGCATCAAGCGGCAGCGGGCATGGTCTGCGCACACTCATGACGGCGCGCACACTGAGACACGCACAACGACAGAAAACAAGTGCTCATCCAGAGAAAACTCGAGCCAAGCTCAGCAGGACAGAACAAGACAGGGCTAGTCTAGGACAAGACCAGAGTGGCAGAAGCCTGACAATTTTATGAAGTTTCAAAGGGTTTCCTTTAAAATGATACCAAACTTTTGTATTTACCCCTCTTCATATGGTTATGGGAAGCTTTTTAAACCGGAAGTCCAAATTTAGGCGGAAAATAGCACAAAAGCTGAAGGGGTTAATAAAAGTCTCTAGGTTGGCATCATCATCATAGATCACCATCTGTTTGCGAATCTGTGGTTTTAAACCCTTTCGGTAAGCAGCGAGAAGGGCTACCTGATTCCAGCCGCTACTAGCGGCAAGTGCTCGGAAATGCAGTGTGAATGCAGTTAATGTTTGTGTTACCTTGTTTATCAGTTCGTCATGCACAGATAGCAGGGTGAGTGGTACAGCGAACACCTCTTTAACTCCCTGGGGTCGAAGACCGCGTATACGCATTTTGACAAGTCTTCATCTCACAAGCTTAATGTTACTGTTAATGAAATTAACTTAAATTACACTTTCAGTTTTGATCGTACAGATAAGATCAATATATCAATCAAATCACTTAGTTGTCTAGTTTCTATTGGGTAGACTCACAATGACAACAAACGAGTGTGCTTTTGCAAAATAAGGATAATAATAAACAGTGTAGGCAATCTGTCTTTTCTCCCTCTGAGTTTTTAGAAACGCGTCAGTAAAATGCACTGAAACTTCGCCAAAACAAAACACACAGACATGAGACACATATCTATAGAAAGCTTAAGGTGTCTACTTTTAAATGCAGCGAGTGCATGTTGAAAACAAATATTGTTTGATAAAGTAATCAGTATGAAACCAATGCTATGTCTATTTCTCAGTCTGAGCTCATTAGAGTTAATGCCACCATGCCCACGAGGCTTTGTTATTACAATTGTCTGCACGAGACGCACGCAACATGTAGACTTGTCAGAAAAAAACACATCATTAAAATGAACAAACTCAGCAAATACTCAACAAAGAGGCATGAGAGATATATCTATAGAAAGCTTGATATGTCTAGTTTTGCATTAACCAATTCAAGTCGAAAATAAATAATCTATTTTCATGTAATCCGTATAAAAGTAAGGACTGGTACGGATTCTCCTGTCGCCTCATTACAGCGAACATGATTCTGCCCTCAGTGAGCGCAATGTTCATATGGAAATGAAGTAAGGTGAGCCAGTTAATAATGTACACGCTTCCCGAAACATGGCATAAAACAACAAGCTTTACTATATGTAGTTACTCACTTTTGTTTGAATGATGGCACGCAACACCAGTGAAGAAGCACGGTACTGAACAGTGATGAAGAATTTACTTTCTCCTCAGAGGAAGAGCGCGACTCTGATGACGAGTGCATACATTTTGAAGAACGTCTATAGACCCAGCGTAGGATAGAATTCCTGTCGAGTAAGTCTTTTATTCTTACCTTCATGATTTAATATGAAATATGTCCTTACAGGCCACTTATAGTTTCATTGCTATACAAAGTGTATCCTATAACGTATAGCGTATAATGATAAACATAGACCTATATAATAATATATAGGCCTAATATAATTTCATATATGTTATATGAAATAAGCTATTATATATGTATTACTATTATTATTATTATTATTATAAGTGTATATTACCATAGGCTAGTGGTTATATTACCACAGCAATATTGAAATAATAAAACAAATTATTTCAAGTACTTTACTATAGTATGTTTCAAAACAACTGCATTATTCACTATAAATTACTAATAATGTTTTTCATGCAAGTATGGCAAATTTATTTGTGGCTGATAGTGTTAAAACATAGATTCTTTGTTATTTGCATTCTGTTCTCCCATCAATATGCATATGCTAAGGTATTGTGAAAAAGAAATACTGACAGTTACAAAACAGGTGCTGTTCAGTTTATAATTTATATGTGGTAACTGAGTTTATTAGGTAAATTAGTACTAGAATCAGCGAACATCACAAAAATGTTAATCGTCTATGCAATGAGCTTGCTTTTTTTTCCAGATGGGAAAACAACAGCGGTAAAGAGGGACTGATGCTGACATGGCTCCACAGGCTCTGAGATGCCTACTTGTATACTGTACTGTATATGCTCACACTGGGCTTTTACAAACCTTACACCCTTTATTATCTTACACTCTTCATATTTACATTGTTGATTTTGCCCTGAATGTGTCTTCTGTACACAATGTGTCATGTGCACATTCAAGTGCATGCCTTAATTTATATGTAAAATGTATTTATAAGTAACTTTATCAGTAGATTTGCTACATGTAAGTTTATATAGTTTACAGAGTTTTAAACAGTGCACTGACTCTCAAAAGTGTATCCCGAGTTATTTTGTGTGATAGTTAAATATATTTGAAATAAACTGCAAACAATAATTTACTTAAAAAAAATTTCTTCCCCAGATTCTTTCTTAAAACTCTTCCCTCGTAGTCACGTACCTGTTTGATAGTTCATTATGCAGGTCTTTGTCTTCTCAGGTGTGAATTACTGCATTAGTAATAATACTTCTCGCATATAGCATTTTCACTCAGAAAATTACTTAGAAAATTGTATTCAATATATTGTTTTCTGTGAGCAAGTAAACAAGATGACTTTCATATCATTTTGAAGCAAAAACACAAGATCCAGTACTCAAAAGTCTTGTGAACAAATGTTCTCTATGTGTTTCACAGCCTTGTTTCAGTGACTTGAAAATTTTAGTTTTTCACTAAACACGCATAAACTTTTCTTTCTCAAAAACACAAAACACATAGCCTAGGTATTATTGTAGCCCAGCTTGTGCTGTTTACATGTCAAAACTTCTCCATGGCCCCAAAACACTCAGGGCGTACTCTCACTATGCTATTCGAACCGTGCCCAGGCACGTTTCCCGGATCGTTTGAGAAATTTGAGTGCTTTGATTGGGCTCAGGCAAGGTTCACTTGGGCGGCCCTGGCCCAGTTGGAAGAGGTGGGCCTGAGTGCGGTTCACTTCGGCTCAGGCGCGGTACGCTTGCAGTGTGAGTGCAAGCATGCCTGAGCCCGAAACTGAAAGCGAGACGTGACTTTTAAGGGACTGTTTTATATGGATTAATTAATCATTCTTACTGTTTAATGAACGCAATGAATGTCGTAGTTTATTAAAGACGCAAACCCCTCAATGCACGACAGCTGCGCCTTCAGCAAACCTCCTAATACCTGCAGCATGAGGACTTTATTATTGTTTATGAGCGTCAAAAAAAGTGGATGATCTGTTCGGCAAAATATTTGACTGCATGTCACCGCATATCAAACGACTTATGACGATATAACTAAAGAAATCTCCACTGTGCTGAGCGAGAGTGCTTACTGAATAGTGCATCATCGATGACGTAAGCGTGCCCAGGCCTGAACGTAATGTGAGTGCGGGCCGTCGGGGGAGATAGAAGGTGGGACAAGCGTGCTTTGGCCTGGTTCAAGGCAATGGTACACAATGTGAGTAAGCCCTTAGACCCCTGAGGGTTGAAATGATTCAGGAAAGACAGTAGGTAGCCATCACAGGGCTGCTTGCATTCCAGAGCACATCTGCCCACTGTAGAACTCGTCCTGTAAGAAGGAAGATGATGAAAGCAACTTTAGAAATCTCACTGGGAAACTAATTAGCATTAGCCTCTATATAGGGAGGGCACATTGCAACAGAAAGCCATTGCAGGTATTTGGATTGCCTGAGTAGCTCATGGGGCGAGCTAAAGGCATACTGGTGATCATCACCAGAGTGGTAGCAGCGTTTATGGGTGCGGAAGGCAGTGTTTGACGTATGGAATGTACCCTTCCTGCGAACGGGTCAGATGAGCTACCGGTCAGCGCTGCGCTAGCTTCTATAGCTGCGTTTGTTTAACTTTTGGTCTGGAATCCTGTCACGGTAACTCAAGGATAACAAGCGTGATTATCTCTTTTCATCAATTTTTTTTAAAACAATGTGGAAAGTGCAGTAGAATAAGCAGGCAGGTGATATTCTTAGTAGGAATGCAGATGTGTAACCAGTTCACAAAGTAAACAAGGACCTTCGTGCAATCACCAGAGTATAAAGTCACTTCCCTGAATCACTGTTTGTGCATCCACAGGTTATGAAGAACAGCGTGAAGTACGGCACTGCGAAAAGGGGCGGGATAAAACAAGATGAATAGACATTAAAAAAAAGCTAGCGATTGCTCCATGTTTTAAATTTATGTTCAGAGAGGTCATGTTTTGATCCTGGATTGGTCTCACGCAGTCAAGTGATGCGATTTCGCAGGTCAGGGTCCACCAAGCTTGAACTTTGCACCGCAGTAACCTGCGAAACTCCGACGCATGACCCTGCGTTTCCTGTCTGACGCATTAGCGTGCGTATGAATGGAAATCTATGGGGAGAAAAGCCCAGTGTGACCGCGGCTTGAGGGAGAATGGTGATTGAAGCAGCCGGAACGAGCCGGGGATGTGACAATGTTGAAGTTCAACATGCTGTTACAGAGTTGTTTGTTGTTTGTTTCTAGCATGATGTTACTAGCTTGAATTCAGATAGATGCTAGGATGCTTGTAACATGTTTTAGTACATTGCTAACATGATATAGAATATTTATAGTTTTAGCACATTTTAGTTGGTTTTATCATTATGCATTTCAAGTCTATCATGATGCTAACATGTAACAAGTTTAACAGTTTGTTTCCATGAATAAAAACAATAAGAATACTACAAGTTTAAGAGTAGCTATGTCTAGTTAATATGTTGCTATATTTGCATATCCTTTTTGAACATAGTTTTCCATTCATGTTTCTAGCCTTCTAACCCTACTGTTGTGTCACAACCCAGTTGGCCTGTGCATTGTCTATGTTCTATTCTCCCTTCTGTTTCAGGTCATCCTTGTTACTCAACCCAGTGATTCTCTTCAACCCCTTGCAACCTTGTTAGTCTATTGCTCACTCTAGTATATAAGACAATTTGCTTCAGTGTTGGTTTGTTGATTGATGTAGGATATTAACTAGTAGACTAAAGCATGTTTAACTATGTGGTTAACACACATTAAGTTTAGGATGCTTTAACACGTTGCTGGTAATATGATGTTTCTAGCATGTGTTAACGTGCAAACAATATCATAAATTACCACATTTGACAAGCATGTATTATTATGTTGCTAGCATGTTTCAGCAATGTTTATCATGTTCTCTTGAATTAGCATGTTGTTAGCACATTTCAAACATGTTAAACCACGTATTGTAGCACACAATTTTAGCACTCTGTTAGCACAAGTTAGCATGCAGCTACCATTTTTGCTGTAAAGGGAATATGAATTAGCATGTGATTAGCCATTTTATATTGATAATCCATGTTTTAGCAGTTTGTTAGCATGTTTTACTGTGCCGTTAGTATGACTTGTTGGGAAAAAAAAAAGATAATACAGAGTCAGAACATTTTAAAAGTATAAGTGAAGTTTGGTTTAAAACTATGTTTTAAAATTTTGCTATTATTAGCATAACTTTATGTTTTAACAAATGGTCCAAACAGCATGATGTCAGATCAGGTCATTTGTAGCATCCAATGAAATTTAGCATTGACATTTCTAAAATTTCCCTTTAAAATACTTTATTTAATATATAAATGCTTTCCAAAGAAATACCTCTGCATCATTGTCATCCAGGTTAGTGTAAGGGTCACACAGTTAGGACAAGAACTGTTATCTCTTTTCATCAATTTATTCAAACAAGCAGTGGATAAATAAACAGGAGAAGCAGGTGATAGTCTTTGCAAATGAGCAGATGGAATGTTGTTTACGACGTAAACGAGCTTTAGTTAGACATATAGCATGAAGTCACTTCCCTTAATGACAGCTTGTTCATCCACAGGTTTGAGAGAAACATCCACAGGAGAAACATTCACTGGAGAGGGGAAACATCCATGGAAGAAGGCGAGTCAGGGAGAAGGTAAGGTGAACCATCTGACATCGATTCCAGCCACTGACTGACTGGAATCGCTGGGGTTATATAGGGAGTCTAGATTACAGGTGCAGGTGTGTCATATTAGAACTCAGGTGAATGTGCTCGGGCGTGATGAGAGTTGGCAGGAGATGGGGAGCGATGATTGGTGCCAAGGGAATGTGAAGGTGAGAGAGAATGGTAAAGGGAGCAGCAGGAACGAGCGGGGGATGTGACAGTAAGGTACATTAGACAATTTTTTTTTACATTAAATTCATAACATTTTCTATCAATACAAGCCCAATACATTCACATGATACTTTATATTTTGGTATGATTTGTCAAAATGAAATGTTAGTTTTCTAAGTTAAATTATGTTTTTCTTCATTAATTATGAAAACTTGCATGTACGTTGTCTGAAATGCTTGGAAAAAGTAACAAACTATAAGGCATAAGGGAGGCAACCTTAAAAAGGATAACAACACTAATCGGCAGCAAGGTATCTTTTTAAGGCTGTGTAAAATACGTGTATTAGAAGTTAATTAACAATGCATTAATCATGCCCAGACATCCATTATTAATCTTTTGCACTATTACTCAAAACTAGTAATTAATAATAAATGCTTTGGCCTGATTTATTAATAGCAAAGAAAAAAAGAATCTGAAGTTCACTGTGGCTTTTACCTAATAAAAGTACTTTACATAACTAAGAGTGAGAGACCTCTTTTTGTGGCCGATACATCATCAATTCATCTTGGGAATGACATGCAAGTCCTGCACTGTGGCCAGAGGGATTTTGAGCCATCCTTCTTGCAGAATAGTGGCCAGGTCACTATGTGATGCTGGTGGAGAAAACATTTCCTAACTCGCTTCTTCAAAAACACCCCAAGGTGGTTCAATAATATTCAGATGTGATGACTGCGAAGAGGAAATATTAAAATTCACTTTTATGTTTATCAAACCACTCTGTCACCAGTCTTGCTGTGTGTATTGGTGCATTATCATCCTGAAACTTGGCACTGCCTTCAGGATACAATGTTTGAACCATTGGGTGCACATGATCCTCCAGAATTGTCCGGTAGCTCTTGTCAGTGATGTGCCCATCTAGCACAAGTATTGGGTCTAGGGAATGACATGATATTGCAGCCCAAACCATCACTGATCCACCCCCATGCTTCACACTGGGGATGCAACATTCTGGGTGGTATGCTTCTTTGGGGCTTCTCCACACCGTAACTCTCTCGGTGTAACCAAGGAGTGATACTGACAACAGGATGTGGATCCAAATGCAGGATTTATTAAAGGGATGGTCAGGCAAGCAATGATCAACACAGGAGCAAACAGATGTATGAGGGCAATCCAGAGTCGTAGTCAATATAACAAGCAGATAGTCACAAGGCTGGCAGCAGACAGGGAGAAACAAACAATCAAGGCGAGGGTCAAAAACACGGCAAAAACAAAACAAAGGAAACGCTTAGAAATGTAACTGGAAACAGATAACAAGACTCTGCCCTGGAGTGAGTGTGTGTGCTGCTTATGTACTGTGTGTATTCAGTCTTTGACAAGCCTCCGGTGGTGTGTGTGCAATCAAATCAAATCACTTTTATTGTCACATCAGTGGAGATGAGTAAGATGTGTGTGAGAGTGGAGTGCATGTGTGGAGATGTAGTCCATTATATGGCAGATTTGTAGTCCATAGTGTTTGGGCATGTTAACCAGCGATCTATGGGAAGAAGATCGCTGGTGATCGTGACACTTGGATGTGGGAAAGACAATGAAGGTGGACTAATCAGAACAATACATGTTTCAAATAGTCCACAGCCCAGAATTTTGGCTATACCAGCCCGGCCATGTATATTGACTCTGTGAAGCTCCAGAAGAACTGTTTTGGTGGAAATAGGAGAGTTAGGTGCAAATTTAAATCTGCAGTGATTCGAGTTAGAACCTGACCATCTCTTTCAGACAGCTTCTTCTTGCATCCACAGTTACTTCTGTTGAATGTGGTTCATTCTTCTTGGTGGTATACTGACATTACCCTGGATATTGTGGCTCTTGATCTGGATATTGTGGCTCTTGATACATCACAAAGACTTGGACCCAATTCCAATTTTATTTTTGTACCCCTTTCCTCTTCCCCTTGGCCCTTAAAAATGAGTGTGAAGGGGAAGGGCTTCAAAATTTACACCTAAGAATTGGGACAGCACTACAGCACCTGCACACATCATCAGATGTCATTGCGATCTCCTGCTTCATATGAGATCAGATGAATGCAACTGCTGAAGTTATTCCAGTTGTGTTATTTTTTGGTATTTATCTTCAGAAAATCACTGAAGGCATATATTATGTTATCATAATGATCTAATGTGGCAATAAGATCTTAACTATACTGCGCATTTACATCTTGGCAATATTCATCTATGTAAACACACCAAAAACAACATTAACATTATAGCAGACATTTTAAAAAGCTCATTCTCAGCCACAACTTTTCTGACAGGGTATTCGAGTGTCATAATGTTGTGGGACTGCTGTAAAGGAGTTATTATTAGAGATTATAGATCGCGAAATTTAGCAGTTTTTATTTTAGCGTTTTTTTTTATAAAAGCATGACGATAAAACTTGAACGCGGTTATGAATATATTCAATCGTCTTTGTTTGTTGGAAAAATTCGTAATAACAACAAAAAATACTAATTTGTGGCTCTCCTTCCGGGTGTAGCGATCCTGCCATTGTAGCTGGTGTATACTGGGAAACTTTATTACCCCTTGGTTTCAAGTGTGATCCTGAAAAATCTTAATTTGAAGGGGTATCTACCCCTTCCTCTTAGCCCTACGCCTTCAAGCTAAAGAGAATTGGGACACCCCTACCCCTTCATGGCAACGTGCAAAACGAGGGGTAGAGGTAAGGGGAAGGGCTAAGGCGTAGAATTGGGATTGGGCCTTGATGTCTTAGTCACAGATATATCTGTCAGATGAATTAGTAATATTTGGTAACCCTTTAGAACAATGATGTATTCATACGTAAACTAAACATTATTATGATCTAATGATGAGTTAATGTGATAATAATGAACTAACTTTAAATACAACATGAGTCACATGAGTTCATGTGTGAATAACAGCTACCTTAATTACTTGTTAGTACATGTTGTTAATTAATGTATTAATTAACATTTGAGTTTAAGCTAAATGTAACCAACATGAACTCATGAGCTGTTAATGTACAGTGCATCTGGAAAGTATTCATAGCGCTTCACTTTTTCCACATTTTTTTAATATTACAGCCTTATTCCAAAATGGATTAAATTAATTGATTTCCTCAAAATTATATACCCCATAATGACAGTGAGAAAAAAAAGCTTTTTTGAAATTGTTGCAAATTTATTATAAATAAAAAAATGAAAAATTACATGTACATAAGTATTGTGTAAATAATGGCCAAAAGCAGGACAGGTTTTTAATTATAAGTAAATATGGTGCCTTGTAAACACTCACAAAATTGTGTTTATTTGCCTGTGTTTTATCCAATTGACTGTGGTTATCATGGTTACTGATTGATTGTTTACTGATTGTTCCCACTTGTTCCTAGTTTCATTATTTTTTAATCCTCTGTACTTATATCACATTCTTGGTTTATTTTAATATATATATATATATATATATATATATAACCACCAACTGATATATAGATAATGTCCATCATAAACAGCCCTGGCACTCACAGCACTCTGAATTTTCCCTATAGTGCACGTACTGTATATGTTTCCCATAAGTGAACATTTGGTGGTATTACAACATAATAAAAAATCCAATCTGATGGACTGTTGTGGAAAGGAGGCTCTTGCTCTGACAGTGCGGCTGTTAGAAGAGTGTGTGAAGAGAGCTGGGGAAGAGAGTCACTTGAGGCAAGTCAAGCACCTCATTAAACAGACAGTGAAGGATGAACTTACTCCTCACAAGTGGCCAAAGCAGTCAAGAGGAGAGCTTGAATGAAAATTCTGTAAAAACGCACAGCAATCCATTAATAACTGTCAGAGTTTGAAGACAAAATTACTTAATAAATAGCAAACATTTTGCTTTGCCCATTCAAAAACATCATTGGACTGATTTGTATTTCATTATTTGCAACTGTTTTACTTACTGCATAATCTATGGTTTAAAAAAATCAGATGGAATGTGCATCTAAAACACAAAAGGATTAAAATTTTTGTCTATCGGGAATTAACTCATTTGAATAAATTGTTGTAATTCTTTATATTTGACATTACATATTTTATTATTGATGGTTCTTTGTTTGGGTTAGTTGGTACAATTTAGACATTTCAATAAATAAAATACAATTTACCAAATGTAGAGGACACATGTTCAAAATATTGCTTTATAAATGCATTCAAAATTTTAACATACATTATTTATTAAACTGAAATTTATACATAATTGTTTTCAACAAA
Source organism: Danio tinwini (assembly GCA_903798205.1). Taxonomy (NCBI): domain Eukaryota; kingdom Metazoa; phylum Chordata; class Actinopteri; order Cypriniformes; family Danionidae; genus Danio; species Danio tinwini. The sequence continues at coordinate 512,582 of CAIGQZ010032465.1, read as the reverse complement.
TAAATCTAAGTATCACTTTATTTTGATGGTCCCTTTAAAGCATTTTGTTGAATTTAAGTTACATTGCATCTACATGCCAACTAATTCTCATTGGATTATTAGTACACTGTTAGGTTCGGGTCAGGGTTAGTGTAAGTTGACTTGCAAAGTTTCTTATATATAGTCAGTTAAATATCTGTTGAAGGAGCAGTATTAGCATATATTAAGCAGACAGTCTACTAATACTCAAATGAGAATTAATTGGCATGTAGATGCAATCCAACTTTGTCAACAAAATGTGCAATAGGGACCACCAAAATAAAGTTTGAAAGACCCACCCCTCACTGACAAAGGTCCAGAATATATCCCATACACTAGTTCATTTGTCCTATTTTGACTGCTATGTCTAAATAGATTGTGAAAATATCCATTGAAGAAGGCTTTAAGACCAAGCAGAATCCTCTTTTGGCTGTTGCTTGAGCGTGACTGAGGGAAGTTTGTGTTTGCCTAATAAATGACTATAGGCTAGTTTTTAATTTAAAACTTGAACAGCATCCTTTTTTCTAATGATATATCATGTAATAAATTTGTACTTGAAAAATAAGTTTTATTCTCAATATTTTTTCTTTTAAATCTTTAGTAAATGTTTTTGGTACATCAAGAAGTGTGGTTGATGACCATCCGACAAGCTAATCCAGAAAAAAATAATGCTTAAAAAGTATTTAAACCTCATAATTAAATATAAAATGAGGAAAAAATAAGAAAAAAAATAACCACTCCTTTCACCAGGATAGCAACGGGCCTGACATCTATACTGAAACTATACTTACCTATAATGAAAAAAAGACTTAGTCCTGGTGTTGTCAACTCTCAGAACGTTTGCAAAATTATAGCGCCATCTTGTGTTCATATGTACTATTGCATGGATGATTCTACGCTGTCGTTTTCCAGAGGATAAAATAAAAACAAAAAAGATGTTATTTCAAATATTAAATATGCGCAGCAATATACATTATTGTTATTTTGTCAAAAGTGCATAGCCTAAACATGTAACTTTTTTATTTCAAGTAGAATTTGTTTTTATTTATTCATTCATTCATTTTCTTTTCGGCTTAGTCCCTTTATTAATCTAAGGAATGAATCGTCAAATTATCTAGCATATGTTTTACGCAGCGGATGACCTTCCAGCTGCCCATGATACCATCACTGGGAAACATCCATACACACTCATCCACTTACATGCACTAAGGACAATTTAGCTTACCCAATCTACCTGTACCGCATCTCTTTGGACTTGTGGGGGAAACTGGAGCACCCAGAGGAAACCCACGCAAACATGGGGAGAACATGCAACTCCACACAGAAACGCCAACTGACCTAGCCGAGGCTCGAAGCAGCGACCTTCTTGCGAACGTGTTACCCACTGCACCGTGCAGCCCCCATTTTTCATTCATACATACATACATACAAACGTAAGTGATTTAAATAATATTTACATTAATATACGTATTAATTTATACCCCGTCTCGACTGAAAGCAGTTCGTATCATTCTGTTAATTTTCGCTGTCCTCTTTTCTTCACCTTAAACTGTATAAGTAAAAACAGAGCTAAAACATTCTTCATAGCTGTTGGGATTTATAAACTCTGTACTCTTCTTAAATGACTTTTACATGAAACAGCATGAAAACTGCCTTCTGTATCCTGAGGTCAGGAGTCAGTGGTCTCCATGGCGACAGGAAGCGCTTCTGTCGTAGCCCCGCCCATGAGCGATAGTTACCAGCTGTTAACTTCTCCTTTCAGTGGTCATCATGAGCTGCTTCAGTTTTCTGCTTCCAAAGTATGATTTTTTGTTTTGACGTTTTCTATTAGAGTGGAAGGTAAGTGTCGGAACTCTCTCTACTTTGTTCATAAAGACTATTAGACGTTACTTTTGTGTCCAGTGTTGTCGGCGTTGCTAACCGGTGATCGCACAAAAAATTGCCTAACGTTACCGTGGTTTATACATAGTTCTACCTTTAGGTGGTTAATTTATTGTATTTTGGTATCATTTTAAGCGTTTTACTGTGAAAATTAAGTGATAAATAAGGACATTTGAGTTAATAAATGGCAATAATCTATTATAAATGGTTTATTCATGTGTCAGAAGTTATTGGAATACACATGTCCATGTTAAATAGAAACGTTCGCAGCTCTCACTGTATATTAAAGGTACTTGCTTAACATTTAAATAAATAATTTGGTACAATACATTTTTTATATACATTTCTTTTTTGAACTTCTATAAATATCTGCTTGTAATTACATTTGTAATAAATTTCTGCAGTTGCATTAATAAATACACTGTTGACAGGTCATCCCTTACACCTTAACTCACCCTTAAACTTACCCATATACCAAACCTTTCACTAACCCACATTCCTTCTCAGTAGCGCCAGGTGCTATACAGAACACAGTAGGTACATTGTACTTAATTTGTGATGTAAATGTCTATAGTTTAGGGGAGATCGGGGCAAAGTAACACTTTTTGGTTTTGGCCACATAATGAACAAAGTAGGGGTTAGACAAACCATATTTTTTTACCACAACACACAGGCCTTTTAACCTTTTGATTTAGTGGCTAATTCGTACACAGCAAAAATTCCAGTGTTAAAAAAACTGTGATTTTTTTTTTTGGTGTTGTTCAGTGTTAAAACAGGAATACATTTTAATCCACGAGTGTGGAAGAGCGTATATTTAAGAGTTTAACCTAATATGCAGTTTATTTCCCACTAGTAATGGAAAGCCCAGTTTTCTTACTCAAACCGGTTCTTTCAGACAAACAGTGATCAAACCAGTATGTTGTACTTAAACTTGATTTTAAAATGCAAAGAGTTGAATGTATTGAAATTGTTTCTAAAAAGATTAATGCACATTTCATAAATTAAAACTTTTTTCAACATATTTGATCATGATGATCTTTCACGCACACACACACACACACACACACACACACACACACACACACACACAC
>CAIGQZ010032465.1:490031-501014 GCA_903798205.1 Danio tinwini | reverse complement strand
TTGTTATTATGAATAATATATTAAATAAAGTAAATTTGATTACAGTTTACACTTTTTCCATTTGTGTATATTCTGAAATAGAATTTGTTCCATGGAGTCATTACTCCAGTCTTTAGTTTAAAATCATTCTAATACGCTGATTTAGTGAATAAAAAATGGAAAAGGAATGTATACAGATCTTATCATTGTTGAAAAATAGTTTTAGTAAAACATCTTTCTGTTGAAAATAGATGGTTTTAATTAAAAATAGAAATGTTAAATAACATTTTACAATTTTGATTAACTTAATGTGTCAAGTATCACATATCAATTATAAATCAATAGAAATCTTACTGACCCCAAACCTTTAAATGCCAGCATATAGCATAGCTGTAGTCCAACAAGGTCTTCATGTTTTAAGTGTCTTTATTTAAATGCTTGTCTAATGATTGTTTAATGTGAAATGAATTCATTTGCATAGCAAGTACTGTATAGTTGTTTAATGTGATAGAAAGAGCAGCATAGAGCAGGTATTTATACTAGATCTTACTTTTTTTAATGTATTCTCAACTCTGAATTTTAATGCATTAATCTGACGGCTGACTCTGCAGAAAGTTGGCAAATTCTGCACATTGTGCACCTCAGCATTTCCTGACCACCAAGGTTATCATACAGTACTTTGCTTTTTAAATGTATTTACTTCTATACTATTTTAAATTTTTTGTAGATTTCTGTTTAGTTTCAGTTTGTTTCATCAATGTGTTTGATAGTTTGTTTAATTTTTATTTTATTTAGTTTTTACATATTTAGTTTCAGTTTTAGTTATAGTAATTCTAGTTTATCAGAGTTAACAGAACACATCTAGAGCAAAGTTTAGTGTTTGCACAGCTTACATTAACTCTTGTGCAAACCTCTTTTAGGGAAAATAAAAATAAATAAATGTTTAAACAAACAACAAATCCAAAACTATTTAAATGCAAGAAATAAAAATCAAATTTATGAAGTATTCAGACAAACTTTGTAGTGACACAAATACCAATATTGTCACCTGAGGTGTAATGGGGTGTTTAGTTCCAGCACACATGGTCCAGCACACATTACCTGTTGGTTTCAAACAAGCCTGAAGGACTCAATTAGTTTGATCAGGTGTGTTTAATTAGGGTTGGAACTAAACTGTGCAGAGCTACGGTTCTCCAGTTTGGCACCTGTGCATTATACCAGTGTTTCTCAACCATGTTCCTGGAGGACCACCAGCTCTGCACATTTTTTTTGTCTCCTTAACCAAACAACCCCGATTCAGATGATCAGCTCATTAGAAGAGACTCAAAGACCTGAATTGGGTGTCACAGACGGAAACATCCAAAACATGCACTCATAAACCACATAGGATGGTTTTCCATGCTGCTTTTCTATGCTCACAATCACAGTGATAGACGTTTATATGTGATTCAGAACCACACTTTACCCAGTGGTCAAACACAGAGTTACAATATATAAAAAATGCAAAGGACAAACTTTATATTAAAGATAATGTAAATAGATAAATATGCCTAGTTTAGTTTTTTTTTTGGCAACTGATGAAGTTAGAACACGTTTTTATGTTCGATCACATGTAAAATATGTTTTTTGGAAAAAATCATGCTCTTGACAGATGCGTTTGTCTTTAAAAGAGCATCTACACTTAGATTTTCCACCACAGAAATCATTCTGAAAACAATTATTATTTTTGCTTATTGCTATTTTATTTCAGTTAGTTTTGTTTTTGTTTCAGTTTTTGTTTTTACATTTTATTTCAGTTAACAAAAATATTGTTTCATCAATAGTTTTAGTCTTAGCTTTTGTGTACTAAAATAGCCTTGCTGACCACAACCAGTTCCCCTTCATAGGGAACTCCAACGTGTGTCTGTAATAAACAGACTTTTGGGAGTGCATTAGACGACCAATCACTTCTGAAGATAAGAAAACAGGCCAATGAAATGCCAATTGAGTTGGCGGAGCTGAGCTCCACAGCTGAAACTGATGAGCTCATGAAAGCTATAAGTCAGCTGCTGGAGTCAGCTCCTCAGAATTGTTGCTTCAGAACCAATCATGAGACTGAAGAACCCTTCTGCTAAAAGCTGACTTCCAAGGTGAAGAGAAAGCCTTACCTTCACCAGTGTGTGAGAAGACGTTTGAGTGGCGGTCGAGCTGGGTTTCCCGTCCTCCTGGCGTTTGCTGGGGATCTAAAAGAGCAGTTTTCAAAGAAGCAGATTTTCCTAAGAGAGCAACACAGTCAATCAACACATCTTTTTCAAGACGCTGTTCTGACTGTGTGTTTATGGATGCGGTGGTTCCTATCTCCGGATGATGGGCACGGGTATCGCATGACAGGTCTGAGGGTCCAGCATGTCGATGCGGTGCCCGCGGACAGCTCATGCTCTCACTGCAAGGGTGTGGTTGTTGCATGGATGAGATTGCGGCTTCGGCCACCCCCGTTGCTCCCCGTGAAAGCGGTTAGCACGCGGGCAGATCTGAGGATCACAGTAGGGGTTTATCCATCGCCTCCGGGCCCGCAGACCCCCCACTCCTCTGCAGCGTGCCCCATCCAAGCTTCAGGCGGTTGTACGGTTCATCCCCCGGGATGCCCGCACCTCCGCCTGATGACACCAGAGATCAAAGATCTATCACAACATCGGAGGGCGAGCTGTTATGCTCAGATGACAGACTGGGCTCGCTTCCATCCTACAGGGTGCAATGCGCGGTCATAACAGCTGCGCCTCCTGGGCTGTTTCGGCAGTGTGGCTGGAGATGGCTTGTCCCCCAGTCTCACCGCCGGACCAACTAAAGGGTGTGACATGCGGGCTGATCTAAGATTAATCTTCCAGCCCCCGTCCCCATCTTCCCAGGGGCGCACAGTGAGCACACGCTGGCATAGAGGGCGTTTTTCTCCGCCCGGTTCATGTGTGCTTCCGCCTTCACCTCCCTTGATGGCGAGGCGGCCACTGGGTATGAAGCTATTTCCTCGGGTGGTGGGCGCCGCCACCTGGAGGGGTAAGCTGAGACCCCCGTCTAAGGCGGGTGGGTTATCTGTGTCTATCAAGGCCAGAGCCCACACCGCTGTGGGCCATGCCGCTTCTGCTGTGCCCCACGGCCTCCTGGCTGTGCTGCAGAGGGGCGGTTCTTCCCCAGGCTTATGTGTAAGCATCGCACGGTGATCGACTATGCTCTCATGACATTCAAGTTGGCCGCCCGTGCCCTAGGGAAGACGATGGCCACTTAGTGGTCTGGAAATGCCACCTTGGCTTGCCCTGAAGATATGCGCCACGCTGACAAAGTATGCTTTCTTAGTGTGCCCATATCCTAGGCAGGCCTTCTCGGCGTCTTCATTGGGGATTTTACCCAGGAATCCTCAGTGGTGAAAGATCAGCCGTGCGCGATGGAGCAGGTCATCTCTTGGTGGGCTCGGAAAACTGCTCTCCCCATCAGACCGCGCTGGCTGTTCCTCTTCCCGCGGCTCCAAAAGGCTCCGCCGTCCCAGTCCATTCCATGGCTAGTGCCGCGCCGAGCACATTTGGGATTGGTTGCAGCTATAGACCTGAAGGACGCTCGCTACATGTCTCGCTCTCTCCCTCCTTATACTGTGATTTTTCCGGTGTTCGACGGGGGGCCGAACATGGTGGCAAAGGTCCTCCCATTCGGGCTGTCTCTGTTTCTATGCGTGAAGGATGCCCTGTGCCTCTTTGGCGCACGTGCATCTGCATTTTTGATTTTTCATTGACTATTATTGTTTTAGATCTCTGAACTGATCGATTATGCACAGGGACCTGGTGCTCCGGCACCTCGGCCTGTTTGGGTTTCAGGTCAACCGAGTATGAGCAGGCTCTCCCCCGGGTAGAGCTTCTCTCATCTTGGGTGGGAGCTGGACTCGGTCTGCATCACGGTGCGCTCTTAGCGCGCTGGGCTGGCGCTGTCCTGTCCGATTAATTCGGCAGTTATATTGGTCTCACTGAAATTATTCAGAGGCTTCTGGGGCATATGACATTTTGTAGCCGCTATCACGAGCTCAATTGTTTATATGAGACTAATTTAGCGCTGGCTTCGCGATCGGGTCCCCAGATGGGGATGGCACGCGGAGAGGCACCGGGTTTATGTCACCACGCTGTGTCTCCGCACCTTCAGCCCCTTGATGGATCTTGCCTTCTACGGGCCTGAGTGCCCTTAGAACAAGTGTCCAGTTATGCTGTCATTTTGACAGATGCTTCCAGTATGGGCTGGCGGAGTGTGTGTATCGACCTGCAGGTTCATAAATCGGACCCCGGTTGCATTGGCATTTCGACTGCCTGGAGCTGTTGCCATTGTTTTTCGCTCTCCGCCGGTCACTACCATTACATGTCCGTAACCCACGTCCCCTGAATAAGGGAACGGAGATCCACTGTCTCCACTGCCACAGCACCTGAGTCTCCAGCTGGGAGCTGAGTGATCGGCTCTTCAGCAGGCAAATTCTGAGGAGCTGACTCCAGCAGCTGACTTATATAGCCTTGATGAGCTCATCAGTTTCAGCTGTGGAGCTCAGCTCCGCCAACTCAATTGACATTTCATTGGCCTGTTTTTTTATCTTCAGAAGTGATTGGTCGTCTAACGCACTCCCAAAAGTCTGTTTATTACAGACACACGTCTCCATTCCCTTATTCGGGGAACGTGGGTTACGGATGTAACCAGAACGTTCTAAGTTTGGTTTCCTTGTTCTCCCTGATGAAAAAACAAACAAAAAACAGCTTAAACCAGCTTAGGCTGGTTGGCTGGTTTTTAACTGGTCGACCAGTCTGGTTTTAGAGGGGTTTTGGCCATTTCCAGGCTGGTTTTAGCTGGTCAAGCTGGAAAATGACCAGCTAAAACCAGATTGACCAGCCTGGCCAAGCTGAGAGCCCAGTCAAAACCACACTGTAAAAGAAATCCATATTTTTACGGTTTATTTCCGGCAGCTGGGGTGCCAGAAAAAAAAAAGTAAAATAATTAAGGAATTAATTTAAGGAAATTTCTGTAATTTAACGGCCGTTATTTTACTTTTTTTCTGGCACCCCAACTGCCTGAAATAAACTGTAAAATTATGGATTTTTTTTACAGTGCAACTAAGTTTAGCTTAAAACAGGCTGGTCAAGCTGGTTTTAGCTGGTCATTTTCCAGCATGACCAGCTAAGACCTGGCTGGAAATATCTAAAACCAGCTTGGAAATGGCCTCTCTAAAATTAGGCTGGTCAACCAGCTAAAACCAACCAACCAGCCTAGGCTGGTTAATTTTTTATTTTTTTTTTTTTAGTAGGGGTATTTTACTTAACATTTTATTTTAGTTAACGAAAAAAATTTTGACCCATTATTTTAGTCTTAGTTTTCATTTACTAAAATAGCCTTGCTGGCCACATTCAACCAGTTCTAAAGTTTGATTTCCTTGTTCCCGTGACAGTGTCAGTTCTGTGAAAAATCATTTATCAACTACTCATACTTACAAGCACATATTCAGCGACGACATCCTGAGGTCACAGATGCAGGTTGGTGGTCAAATTGAAGTGGTAAAATTGCAAGTTAATTACACCTAATAAAATTGTTTACATGACGTAATAGAAAAAAAACAACTGAGTATCTCAATATCACTGCTTTTGCATGTTTATACTGTGCGTCTCAGAGAAACAGAAGAAGAGGAAGGTGGAAGAGATGGAAGATGGGATAGAAGAGCTGAAGGAGAAACTGAGACTGACGCAGATGCAGCTACAGGCAGAGCAACACGCAGACAGTTTGAGGCGGCAGCAGGTGAGTTTGTGTTTAAAATGAAATTCAACATCTCATATAGAGGTTTTAACCTCTTAAAGAACTCTCTTTCCTTCTACAGTACCATGAATATTATAGTTTGATAAAGTATAATTGAGACTATAGTTTGAGACTTTGGTTTAAAATAATCCATTCCTTTGCATGAAATATTTTTCATTTCTCTGGCAAAAATGCCCAAAGTTCTTCACATAAATCTAAAAAATCTGAAAAAAAAAAAAAAACATTATTCAGAAGGGAAAAAGGATGAAATTTTTTAATACAAATTAATTTAATTAAATTTGTTATACAGTACAGGGTTTTCACAAGTCATGCAATTTCTGGAATATCATGGAATATTAAATCTATTCCAGACAAGTCTCAAAATCAGGGAATTTTTATATGTTTTTGTCCAAGTCATGGAATTTTGGGGATTTTTGTTTGTCGCATAATATTATAATTTTGATTTATCAAAATTGCATTTTTCAATACCTTATTTTTTTTATATTTTGCTGTTTCACACAAATTGTTATGGTAAGACTTTTTATGGTAAACTATGCTTTTTAGCTTACAGTTGCAATCAGAATTATTGAACCCCCTTTAATTTTTTTTCTTTTTTAAATATTTCCCAAATGATGTTTAACAGAACAAGGACATTTTCACAGTATGTCTGATAATATTTATTTCTTCTGGAGAAAGTCTGATTTGTTTTATTTTGGCTAGAATAAAAGCAGTTTTTAATTTTTAAAACCCATTTTAAGGTCAAAATTATTAACCCCTTTAAGCTATTTATTTTTTCCATAGTCTACAGAACAAACCATCATTTTACAATAACTTGCCTAATTACCCTAACCTGCCTAGTTAACCTAATTAGCCTAGTTAAGCCTTTAAATGTCACTTTAAGCTGTATAGAAGTGTCTTGAAAAATATCTAGTCAAATATTATTTACTGTCATCATGTCAAAGATAAAATAAATCAGTTATTAGAGATGAGTTATTAAAACTATTATGTTTAGAAATGTGTTAAAAAATGCTCTCCGTTAAACAGAAATTGGGGAAAAAAATAAACAGGGGGGCTAATAAATGAGGGGGTTGAATAATTCTGATTGCAACTGTAGTTTTATTCCTTTCACGCTCATCACTTAGGTTAAATGCAGTAATCAGACTGTACCTGTTAACTAAGGCTAATATGCCAGATGCTAAATGTAAAGTTGGTAAAACTACTATCGAGCTGTCAAATGACAGGGAGCTCATTGTTGAGGTAAATTATCCATTGTTGTTCTCATAGTGGCTATGTCATCCAAAATGATATTCAAGCTAAAACAATTTAATAATGTTATTATATTAGCATTCATTCATTCATTCATTTTCCTTCGGCTTAGTCACTTATATATCAGGGGTCACCACAGTGGAATGAACCGCCTACTATTCCAGCATATGTCTTACGCAGCGGATGCCCTTCCAGCCACAACCCAGTACTGGGAAACACTCATACACTCTCACATTCGCACAGGCACTCACACACTATGGCCAATTTTGTTTATCCAATTACTCTATAGTGCATGTGTTTGGACTGTGGGGGAAATCGGAGCACCTGGAGGAATCCCAAGCGAACACGGGGAGAACATGTTCTCCCCACATTCCATTCACTTAATGTGACTCTTTAAAACATGAATTTTAATACCCAGTGGTTTATTTATATACGTTTTTTTAGGCCTTACTTTTTAAGTAGTATACACACAAGTTTAAACATTTAATCAGCCAAATTTCCAAGCTGCACTTTTCTGTAACGTGAAAGTGGAAAAGATTGGGTTTTCGTGATTTTTATGTTCTCCCACAAAACTTTGAATTTAACATAACTTAAAAAAATCATCAAAACAATTCAGGAACAAGAGGAGCAGCGAAGGAGAGAACAGTCAGACAAGGAAGCACTGGAAAGATGGAAAGAAGATGAGAGAAGGAAATTTAATCAGGAAATCGCAGATCTGAGACAACTGTTTCTCCAGGAGTCTAAAGACATGGCAAGCAAAAGCTCATCCATTGAAGCTGTGAGTACACATTGGTTTAAAATGAACGTGTTTAAAGTGTGACCAGAAGATGGAGACAGATCTTGTGTTTTGTATCTTGCCAGACATTCAGTTGAGGAGCTTCTGGGTGAATATAATAGTGTTTTATGTGGGATGGAAAGGTAGTTTGATGTTATTGTAAAATATTGTGTGTGACTTTGTCGTTATTCTATCTATAGAAACTGCTGGTGTTACAGAACAAAGAAATGGCTGGATTCAACAATGCGAGTTTACAACAAGACAGTGACCCTGAGAAAGAAATGAGAGAAAACAGAGAGAGAGAGCTGAGAGAGAGAATGGCCAGAAAGGTGGCTTTTTTATTTGTTCAGCCATGTATGAATCATTAACACAGTGCATTTTTAAAATAAATGATTCATATTTTGATCTCTAATGGCTATTTTTTGACAATGTCATCTGTTTGCAATAAAGAGATTTTTTTATCTACAAAAAAAAGTAAAATACAGTGGTAACACTTTATAATAACTACACACTATGAATCATTTATTAAGCATTAGCATCTAGTGAATTCATTATTTGTAAAGCATTAACTCTACATTAATAAACGTTAGTAAGCAGTTCATAACTGCAGCCAGACATGCTGTATTATTAACTTAAAACCACATTTATAACGTGCTTAATAATTGTACTTTCATCATTTGTGACTGGTTGATTTTTCATTACTAAATTAGGTATTGCATTGTTTACAAACCATTTGTATTTAAGAATAGTTGGAGGTTTTTAAGATCATTCAGAATGAGTTAGTAAATGATTAATAAACTGTTGAAATTAACATTTATAATTCTTATTATTCAGGCATATACTAATACTTAATTGTATGTTAATAAATCCTTTATTAACTCAGCTTCAGTTTTGTGACCTAATCTAAAGTGAGGACTATTTATGCTTTATTAATCCCTTATAAATGACAATAAAAGGGTCAGTTAAATTCTAAACAGGACAAAAGAACACAAGATACACAAAAGAAACTGTATCAATTTGAAAAATAAATCTTTGCAACCTTATCTAAAATAAAATTACTGTACAGTTTAAACATTGCATCCAGTTAAATTGTTAAATTATTATATTGTTGTTGTTTTGTCCTATTTTATGTCGTATTTTGACAATCCTGTTATTGAGCAAATGCTTAAACTTTACTGTAATTTTACTTTTTAGATAAGATTGCAAAGATGCATTGTTTATTTGATACCAAGCCTTTAATGGTAATTTATAAGGGATTTAAAAAGCATAAATAGTCCTCACTTTAGATTAGGTCACAAAACTGCATGAAGTTGAGTTAATAAAGCCTTTAATAACATACATTGTAACCATTACTATATGCCTGAATAATGAGAATATATAAATTTTTATTTCAATAGTTTATTAATCATTTACTATATTATTAATTATATACTATAGTATAATGTTATTGAGTGTGTATACTGTATATATATTTACAGCAGCAACAATATAGGTAGGCTGTGGCATTGGCACAATGTTCAATTTGTACTAATTGGCGCAAAGTGTGCCAAGAAAATATCCCCCTCACCATTACACCACCATCACCAGCCTAATCGTTGATACAAGGCAGGAAAGATCCATGCTTTCATGTTGTTGACTGCAAATTCTGACCCTACCATCCGAAGGTCGAAAATCAAGACTAATCAGACCAGGCAATGTTTTCCCAGTCTTGTATTGTCCAATTTGGTGAGCCTGTGCGATTTGTAGCCTGTTCTTAGCTGACAGGAGTGGCTGACAGTCTGCTGCTGTAGCCCTTCCGCCTCAAGGTTTGATGTGTTGTGCATTCAGAGATGCTCTTATGCAGACCTTGGTTGTAACAAGTGGTTATTTGAGTTACTGCTGCCTTTCTATCAGCTCGAACCAGTCTGGCCATTCTCCTCTGACCGTTGGCATCAACAAGGCATTTTGTCCTTTTCTGACCATTCACTGTAAACCCCAGAGATGGTTGTGCGTGAAAATCTTAGTAGATCAGCAGTTTCTGAAATACTCAGACCAGCCCGTCTGGCACCAACAACCATGCCACGTTCGAAGTCACTTTAATCACCTTTCCTCCGCATTCTGATGCTCAGTTTGAACTGCAGCAGATCGTCTTGACCATGTCTACATGCCTAAATACATTGATTTGCTGCCATGTGATTAGCTGATTAGAAATTTAAGTTAACAAGCAGTTAGACAGGTGTACCTAATAAAGTGGCCGGTGAGTGTAAATATCTTCAAAAAATTTTGACAGTTTAAGCTGTCCCCTTGGCCATTTCTAATTCTGTTCTGAATAATATATTTTTTATTATTGTGCCATTGTAAAAACTACAATTGAATAGAACCAAAATATATACTTGACATAAAAAAAGCACATATACTTATGTATAATGCCCGTGGTTAGTCATGGGTACATGACATTACAATTTAAAAAAGACACTACGAAGCATTAAATCATATTTCAAAATACCTGCAGAATTCCTGAAATAATATATGATTTGTTGATTTAGAAAAGTGAATGGAAGAGGAAATTTCAGGAAGCACAGGAAAGACATCAGCAGGCAAACGAAGAGGCAAGTCTTTTTGGTATTGCACAGTCAAATGCGTCATGTTAGAATCACCTCATAACATCTATAATTTCCATGTGTGTGTCAAAGCTGAAAAGTGAGAACTCCAGGCTTCTGAAGGCCTTGTCTGTAGAAAAAAACTCCACCTCCAGTGTGCAGAAGTTTCAGCAGCAGGTCATCTCTCTGTCTTCTCAGCTGAGCCAGAAGGACAGACTCATCAAATCCCAGGAGGAGAAGGTTGGTTATTTACTCCACAATCACAAACAGAGAATGAAAGCCAGCAATAATGCCATGCTCTTGTGAGGAAATATTACCTTAATATCAAAGTCCCACTAGAGACCTAAAACAGAAATACAAAAATAATGTTTTCAGATTCCAGTGCTTATTTATAAAAGTCTTTGCAAAGAAGTCAGTTAATAGGTTGTTGCAGGCTGTCATAAAAAAAATAAATAAAAAATATTGTTTATTCCTATAACGCAAACCAATGTTATTTTCATGAATGCAAACTGAAAGTTAGACTAAATCTATTGGTCAAAGTAGTTTGTTAACTGACATAATAATAATAATAATAATAATAATAATAATAATAATAATAATAAT
>CAIGQZ010032465.1:473982-485031 GCA_903798205.1 Danio tinwini | reverse complement strand
TCAAATCACAGTGGGCCTTTAAATATTTTACAACTCAGTAGACATATTAATAATATATATATATATATATATATAGTCTAAAATATATAGTCTAATATAAAAAAATCTAATATAAAACAAAAAGCACCTTAACTTAAAATACCCAGTAGACAATCCCAAGTTAACATATTTTATAGTTTGCTATGGCAATGTTGTTGTGATCAACTTTTTAATACCTCAAGACAGCAGACATTCTCGCGTTTTCCACTTTAAGCTGCTTCCGTGTACTACTTTGTCAGCAGTTAATCAATAAGCGTCTCTGCAACAAAGTGATGTCATGCAGCACGCGTTTCTGTTTCTGTGTGAAGTCAAGAAAGAGGTCTAACTCTGTGCCACCGCGTAACTATAGATGTGTTAAAAAATAATGAAAATACATATATTATACATATATATTTGAGTCCTGTTTGGGAGGTAATGTCCTATCCTGATTGAGTCTGAAACCACGTGATCGGGTCCGATTTCCGATCATGTAATCGGATCTAAACACCCCCTATATATATATATATATATTAGGTGTTTAAAACATCTATATATTATATATATAGATGTTTTAAATATATTTATTTTTCTTTTGTAAACATGCATAATTAATTAAATAAATGCAATAGATTATTAAATAAATGCAATTAAAATAAAAGATCAGATTACTAAATGTTAATAATAAATCACATTACTAAATGTTACTATTTTTTTTATTCATGATTTTAAAAATAGTGGCAAAAGATAAGTATTTGAAATTATTATTAATTAATATTTTGGGGCTGCACTTTGTCAATTAGTTGTTTAAAAAGTCTTAAAACTTTTCTTGTTCTAAATATGTGTGACAATACTTCAAAAAATAAATTTTTTGACAATAAAAAGATTTGTGAAAAAGTAAAAATTATTAAAAAATAAACTTTAATGTAGACAATTCAGTGACTTTTATTACAGTTTTAGTCAGCTAACGTGAATGGTTTCTAATTACAGGTTCTGTTGTCCAAACTCTGACAAGAAGTTTGGAAAGGCAGCTAAGCACACCAATTAAAACTCCTGTGGGCGGGACTAGAGTTTTGCCACCATCCAGCACAACTCCTCGCCCTGCTATTGTAAAACAGCAAGCGGTAAAATGAAAAAAAAAAGTATTTTCAAAATACAAGTAATTTCCACACCTGTCGAATTATCAAAAATAAAATTAGCTCTTAAAGAAGTAGTTCACTTCCAGAATGAAAATGTCTTAATAAATAACTCACCCATTTAGTTTTTGAGGAAAACAATACAGATGTTTTTCTTCATATATTGGACTCCTATGGTGTTTAGTGGTTTAAACTTCCAAACTGGAGTTGCAATGCTGCTTCAAAAAGCTGAGAAATAAGGACCTTATCTAACCAGTCTTTTTTTACACAAAAAATAAACTTTTATATACATTTTAACCACAAAAGCTTGCATCCTGGAGCTAGTACAAGATGAGGTTTTGTGGTAAAAAAATATATAAATTGTTATTTTTTTGTGTTTATGTTCAATTTAAATGTTTTAATTGTTAAAAAAATCATTCTGGAAATGAACAAATCCTTTAAACACTGTCTTTAGAATTGGAATGACAGTTTTTGTTTTACCCTTGTTTTAGCTTTCTGATGAAGAGAGTGATTTAGAGCTGTCATCTATAGAAGAGCTGACAGGGCGCCGGGCAGGAGGACACAAAAGTTCAGAGGTCGACAGGACATCAGGGACCAGTGCATGGAGTTCTATGGCAAGCAGACCAGGGGTGTGGTGAAGTGTGTGGTGTAGCTTGTCAAATAAAAATCTTCTAGTGGACTTTAGAATTTACAAATGCAATTATGAAAGATTTAAAATTTGAAAGGGCTGTTGTAGGCTATTGAATATATGTGCAACCGCAAATTGTATTATTGTTATATGTTATTACTTGTTTGTGTGCTATAGTGAAAGCTTTTTTTTCCCAAGTTTTGGAAATTGTGCAATTGATATTGCCAAACATAGTCCAGTATACAGTTAAGGTTTTGCGATCAATGAAAAAGTTAGTACATATTTAGAATGAATCACTGGGATTAAAAAATGTCTTTTTTTGTGAGGTAATGATATTTAAAAAGTAATTCATATTTCTGATTCTGATACTAAATAGCTTTAATCAATCATGAATTATGAGAGAACCTTGTGACAATAAATATAAAGCTGCTTTTAAAACAGTGAAGTAAAGTGTGTACAAGTGTGACTCAAATATTAAAATATATTTTCTTTTTTCTTTTAAATGTGCTAGACACAAAAGACTTGTGATTCAGTTTTGATAACAGCACTTTCTATTTTCTGTGCTTGGTCATCTACTTGCTACTAAAATGTCTAAAGACTCATTCATGATAATTGTAAAGGTTACCATAACAATAATTGTATTAGCTATCTTATCATAAGCATGCTACATTATTGTATTGCATGACTGCTGCTTTAAATACTCAAGCTCTTAAAAAACTTTTCATTAAATGCCCTCTCCCTTTTTTTCTTTTTCAAATATTACCTTTCATTTGCAAAGCCTTAAAGATAAACGTGGATGGAAAAAAAAAGAATTTAATTCTTCAGCAATTCTTACATTTTGAAATTCTGTAACTGATTTAATTGTATATGTATATGAATCTCCTACTTATGTGCCCTTTATTGTTTACAATGAGATTATTTGAAAGAGCTCAACAGAGATGTGACTTATTATTCTCAAACTGTGTGATGTATGGTAATTTAGAACAAATAATATGAGAAGATGAACGTGTTGTTAAAACATGGAAACATAGATTGGAATCTGATTGGCTACTAGTGTTTTCATACAGCATATCTTTCATTTTTAGGCAAGACATGATCATAAATATAACAATGCTTATAGTTTTAGTAAAAGTAAGTTCAATACCAGTACAAAGTAGAACAAAAATGCTTGCCATGTTTGATGAAGATGAAACATAATAGTTGCAACAAATGAGTTGGCTGCAAGTTCTGACCAAAAAAGGGACCATGCAGACCAAAATCCCCATGATAGCATGGCTGCATGTTCTTATCTCTGGGTCAACAGAGTTAGGTTCCTTGCCATTCTTATCAGTACACATTCATCTCAAAATGAGATTAAATGTTGAAATACACCCCACTCCGTCCTCACCCGGCATCGCACAACCTGCCTTCCTACTGTTCATTCAGCAGGGGCCTGACAATTGTTTGTCCTATTTTACACGGTGACCTAGAATGGCTTGCATCCTCATAAAGAGACATAAAGGTTTCTGGCCTTTAAATTCTGTCTGTGCCTCTGAGCTCTGATAGCCTGAGCAGCTGCAATCATTGTGGGGCCTCCATTAGCGAAGTCTCTGAGAAAAGAACCTGAGCCGGGCAGTGTTGGCCAAGATGAAAGACTCTCCAGGGAAAATGGTGACAAATAGGATGCCATTTACAGCCTTTTACCCATGGTTACCTGGCTTACTTCCTCTGTAACTCTTACACACTAACAACTAGATTGATGGCTAATTGCTATTACAGCTCAGCTGTCACTAGAGGGCGCACGGTGTACAGAACAAGCAGCTTGTATCACAGCAGGAAACAAATTTGCAGAGCACTTGATAAGAGTGTTTCTTTTCATTCTCTTTTCATTCTCTGAAGCCCCAAGCGGAAACAGTTTGTTTGTACTTCTCAACAGGCCTTGAGGATTTTGCACTGAAAGGGGGCCAGTCAAGAAGAGGACAATTAGGATTTTTACCCACATTTCACACTCGAAATAAGTGTTGAAACACCCAATCCATAGTTCCTCGCAATCTTTCTGTGTCCTTGTTCTTTATCTTCTGTCCATCCCGAAGCACCATAATGCCAGCACTGTCGCTTTCAGCTGACAGACAGAGGATTTCAAATCCACCAAGAAGAACGCCTGGGGGCCCGTCTTCAATAAGCAGCATCCACTAATACGCAACACCAAGCAGATGATACAACATCCAGCATGGAAAGACTGGCAAATGGCAAATTTAAGTGACATTGAAATGTTTTTTTGTTTTCGAACACAGAAGAATCACAGATGCTGGAAACTGACGTAGTCCCATCGGTGCTGGATATGGAGGCAGAGGCAGTGCAAGGGATTCTGGGCCTTACTGTATGCATAGGTTGCTGCTCTAATCCACCTTAGTCCACCTAGTTCCATAGGGGTGTTCCATTATTCCAGTTCCATTATTCTACCCAATTGGTAGAATAACATTCTGGGCCCCTCTCTGACCAGACTTCACTGTGGGTCCCTCATACTTGCTCTCTGTTCTCTTTTTTCTCCTAGTCGCGACAGACCTGTCTGAGGCTCCCCAATGTTTCAGGATGCTGGAAGAAAATAAAGGCCTTTTCTCTCTTACCGATAGCCAGAGTTAATGTGTTGACCCCCAGGTCAGAGCCACATGGATGGTAAGGTCTTAGGGTGAATTTACTTAAGCTGTGTAGCTTTTCACCCTTACCATAAAACATAAACTCACTTCAGAGATCAGCAACAACACGCCGCTCCATGTTATTGTCCGAAAATGTTAAATGCAGTCTGGAGCTGCCCTCCATCATGCAGGGATGACAAGTCACTTGACAGTATATAGAGTGGAGGGTGGAGATTCCTCCAGGAAGGCCGAGGTCCCCTGCAGTTGAAGGATGGACACAAACTTTGCAGACTCCAGAGTAATTAACCAATCAGGTCTGGCAATATGGTGTGACAGAGTGAGCACATCACGGGCTGCTGCGACTCACATCCGTTATGCATTGAGACTGGCCAGATCTAAATTAGAGAGCCAATTAACTCTGCTAATAGCCCTCTCCAATTTAATCTGGTAGACAATGGGGGATTGAAGACGATGCTTTATTAAAGACGGGAGCTCACACAATATCCTCTTTCTGCTACGATTCGGAGGGCCTCCACTCACTGCCTTGTTTTTGCTTCAATTAGCCCACCGCCTCCCATGATTAAGTGCCTATAATTATTTTTCAATTAAGGCTTTGATCTGCAGTGTACTGTATACAGCTTCTTGGCACGACAGGAAGAATGAGGATGAGACAGTGAATTTGTTCCCTTTCTGTTTGGCGTTGATGGGGGTGCGGGAGAGATTATGTTTGCAGGGAGGACCCTCTGGGACGGACACTTCCTCTGCACAAGAAGCTGATGAAAGAGCAGCTCGGATTTAGTACGGGCTTTAAAGTTGGCGTTTCCTGAAATTTCCAGGTTTGAGTTTGTTCAGGAATATGAATCATGCTAATAAGAGGATGTGGCTCGGTGGTATATGGCGCACATTCCTCGCAAATTGCAGGTTTGGGTTCAATCCACGGCATCTCCATGACAATACTCAAGACTTCCAGTAAATTGGACTCTCCCGATTAGCAACTAATCCTGAATACACAGCACTCGCGAACTGCGGCATTGAAGGTGATGTAACTCTCTGGAAAGGTTGATGCTTTGAACTGTAAATCGATTTGGGTAAAATGTGTTGAATGTTAAGTGACAAGTGACCAATAAGTGAGGGAGGATTTTGGACCAATGAAAAATAGCCCCTGGTCTCTGAAAAGGTAAAGATACAAAAGCCTCAAGGAAAATCTTTAGCATAATATTATTTATATGTTAATCACACAGATGCATTAGTCTCAAGAAACCATACAGAGACACTTAGCTGGCTTATTTTTAGTGGATATATACTATATGTTGACCAATACTATGTCTGTTGAACATTTTTAAAAGTCAGTCTGTATCAAAATATTAGGTTTAATTTAGATTTAATTTTATATTTAATAATGTCTTTTATTAGTATTTGCTTTCGCAAGCTCATTTTTATTTGCACTGTGCTGTGAAAAAAAGTAAAAGTACAAATATTTAATGTAGTCCCAAAGTATAGCTGATTTTCATTTTTTTTCGTTTATTTATGTGCTTTTTGCATTTTATAAAACTACAACAAAACTACAATAAAATATAGAAGAAAAAACAAACAAACTACAATAATAATACATATAAAAAAACAATACATAAAAACACTAATCTATGACAGAACAACAGAACACAAATGCACATGAAAGCAAAATATAATTTCGCTGGTGAGGTAATGCATAAATAAAAGTAATACTAAAGTAACATTGTTCTTATATTGCCAGAAAAATAGTTTTATTGTCAAATAATAGTTTGGGCACATTAATAAAAACATTATAGATTATGAATAGTGAATATGAATCACTGTCAATCTTTAATTACTATTTTATTGTCAGGGGTCACTGGTTATGCCTGCATTACTTTCAATGCATTAAGGTGTTCTATAATATCTGTCCACATGTTTTATCAAGTATCTCCAGTTTATCATTATTGATATATCTCAACCTCTCCAAAGCTAGCATGTTTACGAGATTTCTACCTCACATACCAAATTTAGATACAGAATCAATGTTCCAAATTCTCAAAACTGATTTGCATTTTTAAGTGAAGTTTAATATTAAACTAATTTCGAGAGGAGCATGCGCTCATGATTGACCCAGCTGGCCCACATTAGCTAATCACGATTCCAAGTCACTATATATACTCTATATATCCTCATTTCCTTTCTACAACTATCTTTGTCTGGAAGAAACCTCTCTTCCTCCCCTTCTTCCACCTTTATCCAGAATGGGTGGCATGGCGGCCCAGTGACTAGCACTGCTGCCTCACAGCAAGAATACCACTGGGCCCGTGTCCTCATCGGTCCATCTGGTATTTCTGTGCATAGTTTGCATTATGGGCATTTGCCTAAGGCTTTTTTCCTAAATATCTAAGTTCACCATAGCCTCAGCAGCAGGGGAGTTTTGAGATCGACCTGAGCTCAATCTCTCCTTGCCCTGCAAAAGGGAGGGAGCCCCGGGCCTGAGAATTCCTTGAGCTCAGGGCTCTGTCCCGAGACAGCAAGCCAAACAAGCTATTTATAAATCATGAGCTAAGTGTAAACTCTTGAAATACCCATGGTGCTCCACCGGAAAAAGGTGGTTTACCATCTCCAGGTTGGAGGAAAGTCCTTACCCCATGTAAAGGAGTTCAAGTATCTTGCGGTTTTGTTTACGAGTGAGGAAAGTATGGAATGTGAGATTGACAGGGGGATTGGTGCAGTAGCAGCAGTAATGTGGTCGATGTATCGGTCCGTTGTGGTAAAGATGGAGCTGAGCCGAAAGGCAAAGCTCTCGATTTACCTGTCAATCTATGTTCCTATTCTCACTTATGGTCATAAGCTTTGAGTCATGACCGAAAGGATAAGATCTCAGATACAGGTGGCCGAAATGAGTCGGATGCCTCCTGGACGCCTACCTAGGGAGGTTTTTTAGGCATGTCCGACCAGGAGGAGGCCTCGGGGAAGACCCAGGACACGCTGGAGGGACTATGTCTTTCGGCTGGCCTAAGAACGCCTCAGAATCCCCCCGAAGGAGCTGGGGGAAGTGTTTGGGGAGAGGGAGGTCTGGAGTTCTTTCCTAAGACTGCTGCCTCTGTGATCCAGCCCTGGATAAGTGGATGAAAATGAGATGAGATGAGATATATATGCATGCACGAAAATACAAATTCGGTAACACTTTATTTAAATGGTCCATTTGAGTATTAGTAGACTGTCTGCTTAACATCTGTTGACACTGACATTGATAATTAGTTGCAATGTAATTTAAATTCAACAAACGGACCGTCAAAATAAAGTGTGACCACAAATTCTAGTCTAGAA
The DNA here is from genome assembly GCA_903798205.1 of Danio tinwini. NCBI lineage: Eukaryota > Metazoa > Chordata > Actinopteri > Cypriniformes > Danionidae > Danio > Danio tinwini. Next base: position 477,310 of record CAIGQZ010032465.1, on the reverse strand, counting down.
TTTTCTGTATGCAACAGTAAACATCTCACTAACTGAGAAAAAAAAATACAGATATTACTGTACAGCATGACTCCCTATACAGCATGAAAATACAAATCTGCCAACTTAAATTAGAGATCCGCTGAACACTCCTCAGCCTTGTACAAACTGCTGTGCATTTCACTAACACTTGTGGATGAGATAGATTTAAGGGGTGGCACTGAAGGTGTACTTAAGCTTTAATTATGGGGCGACACAAGACAATGAAAAGGGAAACTGAGTAAAAAGTGCTGTTCCTTCACACCACCACACTAAAGAAGTCTTCCCATGCTGCATTACCTGAGCTGAAGGTGATCAAAGAGAGGAGGCTGTACCAGGCTGGATGACAGGTCGGGCTAATTATCAGTATAGCTGCAGGGATTAGAAGCGATCAGAGAGGAGGGACGGCATTCAGGGGGTGGTTTGGTAGTGACAGTTTCCTTTGTGTGAGAAGTTTTAACTACTAGGCCTCACCACACCCTCCAGGCCCATTCTGACATCATGGAGAAGAGTCACGGAGAAGAGCAGAGGGTAAATACTAGGCACTGACGGGACGGTTTTACCATTGCCAACAGATCTGTGAGTAAGCAAACAGACATATATTACACTGAGAGACGGACAAGTAGAGACTCAATGGGTGAGGTTTAGATAGAGTAGTTATGTGGATACAGATATGGGAGGTAAGACCTCAGGTAATAGTGAAAAGAAAGAAAAGGAGAGATTTAAAAAAAAGAAACCGTTAAAGCCTCTGGTTTAAACAAAGCCAGAAAACAGGGTGCGTCAGCATTCCAATAGCTCTTTCATTCAGAAAATAATTACTGCCGCCTGCAGTGGTAAACAGGTTTTTGGTTCACGATGAGGTTGATGGTGGTTGATTTTGTAAGGCCAAAAACACCCTAAATCCTCGTGCCAGTGTGTTATTGAGAACTTTTGTAGTTTTAAATAAATGAGTCTATCCTCAAGGCATGACAATAAAACAATGAGCAGTCATTTCAGAGATTTAGTCAAATCCAAATGATTAAACAAAGTTCTCCATCTACTGTAGGAATATTTAATTTAAAGGGAGAAAAAACAACAACACTTCAAAAATAAGTTCTGTAAAAATTGAGTTTATTGAATTTGTAATTAAATATAATTGGGGGGATTTCTAAAATAAACAAACAAAATAACAAAGACTTTGATGTTATGAAGATATAAAGTTTCTAATTAATAAGCACATTTGACCCTGGACCACAGGTGTCAATTTTTTGGATATTGAAATTGCATACATCACATAAAATTTAAATAAGCTTTGCATTGATTAGATTAGATTCAACTTTATTGTCATTATACAAGGCAACAAAATGCAGTCTAGGTCTAACCAGGAGTGCAATAGCAGCAAGCGCAGGACATAGGTACAAGTTATAAAGTGCAATTATAAAAAAACAATGGGTAATATTTACAGACATATGCACTATGGATGTTATATACAGGTTGTATTAACTATGAACAGAGATTTACAATAAATTAATATATGTTCAGGTTGCTATTTATAATCAGAAGTGTGCAGATATAGATGAAAATAATTACTTATAAATGTATATGTGCAGTGGATATAAACAAGTCAAGATGAATTAGGTACAATTTTAAATGTGCAAATATTAAATAGTGCAGTGATTATGAGGAGTAAAAGTGATGTTTTATGTATGGTTTGTTTGCATAGGACAATATTTGACCAAGACAAGTCGCAAAAAGGAACTATTTTTAGAAATTAAGCAGTTAGCTCTCTTCGAGCGACTCAGCATCCGTGTGGAAAAGTTTGAAAAACATCACAAACTACAAGACACCATCCCCCAGCACTGTAGACAACCAACGACTTGCAAACGACCTGAATTATTTTTATTGCCGGTTTGAGAAAACCCCCCACACCCACTCAGAACTGCTTTTTACATCACCATTAACACCTCCACCCCCCGCCTCTCCCATACCTGCACTTCAGTTCAGTGAAGATGATGTGCGCCAGGTCTTCCGGAAACAGAAGAGGACAAAAGCACCAGGCCCAGATTTTATAACACTAGCCTGTTTAAAATCCTGTGCTGACCAACTGGCCCCCATCTTCACCCTGATCGTCAACAGATCACTGGAGCTGTGTGAAGTCCCCTCCTGCCTTAAACGTTCCATCATCATTCCCATCCCAAAGAAACTCAAACTTACAGAACTAAATGACTACAGATCGGTGGCACTGACATCTGTGGTCATTAAGTGTTTTGAAAAACTGGTGCTGGCCCACCTAAAGGACATCACTGAACCCTTACTGGACTCTCTTCAGTTTGCCTACAGAGCAAACAGGTCTGTGGATGATGCAGTCAATATGGGACTGCATTATGTTCTGCAACACCTAGACAGACCAGTGTCTACTTAACAAGACAGACCAGACTATGTGAGGATCTTGTTTGTTGACTTCAGCTCGGCTTTTAACACTATCATCCCAAAACGTCTCCTGCCCAAATTAACTCAGCTCTCCGTGCCCACCTCTGTCTGTCAGTGAATCAACAGCTTCCTAACGGACAGGCAGCAGCTGGTGAAGCTGGGAAAATTCTCATCCAGTACCCGCACAATCAGCACTGGTGCCCCCCAGCGGTGTGTTCTCTTCCCATTGCTCCTGCTCCTAAAGTTTGCAGATGACACCACATTTATTGGCCTCATTCAGGACGGTGACGAGTCTGCTTACAGACAGGAGGTTAAGGAGCTGGCTGTCTGGTGCAGTCACAACAACCTGGAGCTGAACACGCTCAAAACAGTGAAGATGATAGTGGACTTCAGGAGAAACCCCACTGCTCTCCCCCCACTGAGCATCATGGACAGCATTGTGGCAGCAGTGGAGTCATTCAGGTTCCTGGGCACCACCATGTCTCAGGACCTGAAGTGGGACACTCACATTGACTCTATTGTCAAAAAAGCTGTACTTTATTCGACAGCTGAGGAAGTTCAACCTCCCAAAGGAGCTGCTGAAACAGTTCTACAATTCCATCATTGAATCAGTCATCTGCTCTTCAATAACTGTCTGGTTTAGCTCAGCTACCAAATCCGACCTCCGAAGACTACGTTGAATAGTTCGGACTGCTGAGCGAATCATTGGTACAACCCTCCCTACTCTCCAAGAACTGTACTTATCCAGAGCGAGCAGAAGAGCTGCCAAAATCACTCTGGACCCCTCACACCCAGCACACTGCCTTTTTGAACTTTTATCTTCTGGTCAACGCTACAGAGCACTGCACACCAGAACAGCCCGACACAGAAACAGTTTCTTCCCTCAGGCAATCCATCTCAT
>CAIGQZ010032465.1:455850-473582 GCA_903798205.1 Danio tinwini | reverse complement strand
ATAACCTTTAAAATTACAATAGAGCAGCACACATTACCAATGGAAATGTATGTTTTTGATATAGTTTTTTTTTTTATTCAATCAGGAAAATATCTCGATGGAACATGATCTTTATCTGAAGAGAAACTGAAAATTCTGTCATCACTTACTCTTCCTTCACTTTGTTATAAACCTGTTTGAGTTTCTTCTGTTGAACACAAAAGAAGATATTGTGGAAAATATATTTTCATGTCACTTCTCACATGTTTGGTTGTGAGATGTAGTTTGCGGACCGAGACAAAGTTTTTGACGATTCTCCTATTGTAAGCCATGCAGTGTGAAACCCTCCGTCGCCGATAAATCTTGCAATGTAAACACTGCAGAGACAGAATGCTACCCTAGATAGTCATGCAGTGTGAAAACATCTGTGATGCGACTACTTTGAAAATTGTGCAGTCTGAATTTGGCATAAGACACAAGGTTTTGTGATCTATAGGGTTATTAGTGGGGTTATTAGGGTTATTAGTTTTTTTATTAGTAAAAAAATCTGTGAATTTATGCGTAATGATCTTGGGTGTATTGTAACAATAAACTCAATATGTTGAATAAAAAACTATACATTTTAAACTGTTATTTAATGTTTACAATGCAAATCCAATTAAATCCATTTATTTAGTAAACAAAGCAAGTCTCTCGTATAATATATCTACCATATGCCTACAGTACTAAAAGACAGAAATTATTACTTTACAAACTGTATTGTAAGTAAATCATATAAATGTTTTCATATTAGTCAGTAATATTACTGAAATTAATTTAAAAACTGAATAAATATATATTTACACACATTTACACACAACTACATAAATAGAATCAATGATGGGCTGAAAATCTGCGGAAATCTGCGGATTTCTGCACACGGAGATTCACGGTCATTCGTAAGGTCACGTAACAATTAAGATTAGAATAATACTGAACAATTTATTGTACATTATTGTATATTAAAGAAGTAAATCACCTTTCAGACCATATTAAAACAGAAAATTAAAGTAATGTTTTTATGTATTTCAAGGCTTTGAAGATTGCTGATGAATATCAGATATGTGGCAGCTGAATTACTTATTAGAAAAATGCAAATATGCTAATGCAGCTTTCATAGGAATCTAATAAAATATCATTGTTGTTATTAGAATCAAGTGCATTTGTCAGCACAAGGATATTAATATAGCTATATATTGAATGTACTACTTTTTGTACATTGACTAAAGACAAATAACTAAAAGAACAAGGATTGTGATGAATTTAATTGCAACAGAAATGACTGAACCTAATTAAGATATTCTTTAGAAACTGATAATTACTGTAGAAATACAGCATAAAGCCTTCTTTATGCTCTTTAGTATAACATCTGGAAACTGAAAAAAGGCTAAATTAATCACCAACAGTCTTTTTCTCTGGAACTGATGAAAGAAGCTATTTAACGGCATTCTCCAAACATAATGCGACACTACAGATGCTGTATTCCAATGGCATGACAGCATCGTAAAAACAAAAAGTATAAACGCAACACTTTATATCAAAAACATTTGGTCATACCGTTGACATCAAGGCCTTGAAGCGAAAATAAAGAAAAAAGAAGGTAAATATGAGCTGAAAGCAAGCACGAGGATGTGAAGGTAGATCGAAGAGAAGTAAAGTAAGAGGAAGTGGGCGAGAGAAGGGTGAGAGATTGGAGAGCAATAATGTAATACCAGGCGAAGAAGAGGGGCTCTTTAAGGCAGAAGTAGGGATATTGGCGGAGGTGAGGGGAGGGGAACGGGGTTTGGATTGTGTCTGAAACATTTTGTATGACCTCCTCTCTCGGCCATCCATCAGAACGGCTGGCTCATTATTCTAACTAGCTGGCTCTTTTCTTCTGTTGCAGGACGCCATCAGTAGCAATCTGCATGCCAATTATCGGCCAGACCCCCTGATACCCCCGTATGAAAATGATCTGTCAAAGAAAAAAAAGAAGGGGAAAAAGGAAAGCGAAAAGGCTTTTGCACCGTAGCCCCAATCTCTCCCCTCCCCTCATTTTCTACTCTTTCTTTCTCCCTCTCTCTCTCTCTCTCTGTATGGGCAGTGACAGGGCTTCCTGGAAAATTAATCTATGGAGAGTGAGCAGAGAGAGAGAGAGAGGCAGAGAGTAAAAAAAATTATAAATGTAGCTATTCTTCGTCTTCAGCCGGCTCAGCTCTCGGGCTCCGCGGGGCAGGGGGAAGTGGAGAGGGTGATAATTGCAAGAGAGAGAAGGATGATAACAAAGGGATACTCTTCTCCCCTTGAATGTTAGACTAAGGGCAAGGGCAAGTGGGCCAGCTACAGCCATCTTTAAACGCTTTGTGCCCTTCCAGGTATACTTCTTTCAATCGGCTATCAAATTACAGATGGGAATCCAACATTATGTCAATGTTCTGATTGGGCTTGGGTAAAACTTCCTTTCAAATTGCATGGGCTGAAATGTGAAGGGCCGAAATGTATAATAAAAATGTCAAATAATGATGATCTCTCTACTACATAAAAAATAAAGATTGCAATTTATGGACATTGAAAGGATCAGTTTAGGTTCTTTACCAGTAATATTTGACAAAACATTCTTTAATGTTCACGGCAATTACATATGACAGGAGTATTCACATTAGGACCAGAACTTTTATTGTTTCAGCAGCATGTACACTGAAAAAAAACTAAACTTTTTGGTGTAGTAAAATGTAATAAATTTACTGTCAGAATTTTTTAATTGTAATATAGATGTCAAGGATAAGATGGCATGGTGGCCTCACAGCAAGAAGGTCATTGGTTTGAGTGCCAGCTGGGTCAGTTGGCATTTCTGTGTATAGTTTGCATGTTCTCCCCGTTTTCATGTGGGCTTCCTCCGGGTGCTCCATTTTCCCCCACAAGTCTAAAGACATGTGCTATAGGTGAATTGGGTAAGCTAAATTGTCCATAGTGTATGTGTGTATGCCCTGGTCTTCCAGGTTACCCACCTCGAAAAAATTAGATGTTACAAAACACCAACATGGTGCGGCTGAATATAAACTTTGATATAAACATCCCTGGGACTATGTAAAGTAAGTAAGTAAATTGTCCGTAGTGTATGTGAATGAGTGAGTGAGTGTATGGGTGCTTCCCAGTACTGGGTTGTGGCTGGAAGGGCATTCGCTGTGTAAAACATATGCCAGAGTGGTTCATTCAGTTGTGGCGTCCCCTGTTAAATCATGGGCTAAGCCGAAGGTAAATGAATGAATGAATGTCAAGGATTACTAGATTTTTCCCATGTAAAATATTTTATATTTACACATTTACTTAATGTAATAAAATGAGTGGAATGAGTTATAATCATTTACTTGGAATTAAAAAGAATTTGTGTATTTTTTTAGTTTTGAGGTTACCACCTTCCAGAAGAGTAGGGCTCATGCTTTGGGTCTTGGCAATTTCAATATCAGCATTAGTATTTAACTATCACTATCACTATTTAACATTTGCACATTTAAAAATTGCACATATTAATTGCACTGATTCATTTATTTGAACTGTACATACCCACTGCACATTTGTAATTATGTACATACCAACTGCACATATACATTTGTAATTATGTTTATCTATCTGCACACTTCTGATTATTAATAGCAACCTGTAACTAAATCCATCTATTGTAAATCTCTGTTCATAGCTAATACAACCTGTATATAATGTTAATAGTACATATTTGTAAATATCACCATAGTTTTTCTATAACTGCACTTTATAATTTATACCTGTATCCTGCACTTGCTGCTATTGCACTCCTGGTTAGACCTAAACTGCATTTTGTTTCTTTACATGTGTAATGACAATAAAGTTGAATCTAATCTAATCTAATCTAGTGTTTGACGCTTCAGTCAGAGAGTCATAGCTGTGCTAACACTAGCTCTGACATCAGTAATGGACCCTTTTTTTACATCTCCGGGTTTCACAGTAGCGGAAGTCATCATAGTTTGGTAAACTTAGAGAACAGCAAACGGTAGAGTACAAAATTTTTTTTTTTTTACAATCATATTTGCTGAAATAATAAAAAAATAAAACTCCATGATGATGTTATCAAGACTCACACAAGACAAACATTGTGTGAGAATGATAACGACGAGAAGAGAGAATAATGCCAAATTTACTGCCCTGCCCCATAGACGGTGCATTAGAAAGACCTTGCACAAGCACTAATTTGTTTTTTTTGTAATTTGATGCAAATATGATATAATACATACAAAATACATATATATGTTCATACGTTTTTGTTCATGCATCATAACAGTCTTGTGAAAAGGGTCCATCATTTTTAAACTAAACTTGGGATCCATTTTCTTAAAGTAAAGTGAATAAATACATTTCAAGTCAGTGGAAATGTGCGTCTTAATTAAATTAAGTCACGCTAAGAGTAATATTTTGTAGCTAATAAAATTTACTTAATTTGTTAAAAGCTAATTTCCTTCAGCTAAAAAAGAACTTGACATTACTTGATTAATTTAAAGGGGTGGTCCAGAGTGTATTTTTAAGGCTTGGTTGTGTTTATAAGATGCAAAGCAATGTGTGCCCATGCTTCATTTGTAAAAAAAAATCTTGTTAATTTTTATATATCTTACTTTGATTAAATACTGCTACTCATGCATACTAACATGAAATCGGCTGTCATATTTTCTAGTTCCTCTGAAAGGCCCGCCCTGACGAGGCTACTGATTGGTCAGCTAACATAATGTGCTGTGATTTGTTGATCGGCTTCACGTCATCGGTAAGTATTATGCCTCACGTGCAGGTGATTTGTTGTTGTGTAAACACACTGTCAGTCAGAGTAGCTGTCAGCCATATTAGTTTGAGCCTGAATCAGACAGAACATGAAGAGGACACAGCTGAACCTCATGCCTGCTCTCTAAAATAACATTTGACAAGTGTCTTTCACATATATTCAGAATAAGCATGTGTAAGTAATATGAAACGTTCACATATCTTTTGCGGGTTTTAGCTTTTACTTAATTTATTTAGGACTGTTAGCTTAAACATTCAGTCCACTTTACATGATATTGACAACTTATTTGTATTTGCTATAAGACATTATATGAGATGAATTTTGCTCATGCAAATTGTTTCGAACATTTTATCAAGTAAATCTTAAAGAGTTACAGTATGTTTATATCACTCAGTATTGTAATATGGCATTAACAATGGCAAGGTCATAGGTTTGATTCTGAAAAATGCATACGTATATGTATATTATGCAAGATATTTGTCTGACATCTTTACCAAATGTACTTGAATTATTAGCACACACTTCGTTTCAAAATGACCATGTTCATCTGGCCTAAAACTGGCTGGTATGATAGTTGTGTTGTTTATCGGGTTTCTAGTGGCTCTCCTAACCCATCAATAGGAATAGGGCCTATAAGATCCATAACAGACTATCTAGATGGACACATTATTGTTTTGCTCTATCACTCTCTAATGCTTTATCATTTCAAATAGCATTATCATTATGAACACAGGGATTAAACTGTACTATCAAATTTTAAATAGTGCTACCTCAGCAGCCCTTTGTGCTTTGGTACCGAAACTTAATACAAGGACTGATCGTTCCACCAGATCTGCAACAAATGGGTGTTTGCCATTATGGACAGAGTTATGGACTGTTAAGGACAGATATCTTTCTTTTATGTATTCACAAAAGCCTGAAATGAGATCCCACAACATCTAAAAACAATACCAACACTGAGACTTTTTAAGAAAGCCAATGCTCGTCATCTGATGGTCAACTATCGCTGTAGCCACTGAGGTCAGTAGCCTGTCTCTCTTCATTTTGTGTGTTTTGGGTGATTGTTTGAACTTTTATCATGTGTTGATGGATGAGATGTTAAGGGTGTCCATAAGTTTTTTATATTCTGCAGAGTGGGAACATGATGAAAAACAGCATGCATGCCCTTTAAAAAAATATTAATAAATAAAAAACAAATAAAACATTTCAGTAGACCTGCTACATATCTTTCACTAGACTCCATTCGGAGTGAACATTGTGAGAGCCTTTCTGTGGATAAGAGAGTTTTAAATTGAAAGAGGCCATTGAAATCCTATGTGTCGCCTCATTTTCAGCATAGGGGACAGCCGGTGAAGCTAAGCTGGAGAACAGAGGCTATGGAGCTCCAGCGGAGAATCACGTTTTCTCTGTTTCCCTTTGTGCTGCATGTGTGTGTACTTTGATTAAAGAAAGAAGAGGCTCTAAGCATGTTAAGGCCATTTTGTCCAATTGTTTTGACACCCCCATCCATATCCTCCCTCAAAGAAAGCTTGATATAGACGCCACAGTGGAGCAAAGACAATGACTCTCTAACCAGGCTGATCAAACCAATCTCACAGAACAGAGCCAGCACAAGTTAACCAGAAAAAACTGGAAAGGCTCTTTTAAAAAATGTCTGCTTCACCACAGTGTTGTTGTGTTTTGCATGAAACAAACAAATTGTGATATAGTTTTGCACACTAGTGCATCTCCTCACTACATATACCTTTTGGGGACTAGAGAATTATTCAACTTGTGCCACCATTTACTCCTATTCCTCTGCTTTCCTGTCTGTTTTTTCTATTCTGTAAATAAAAGCAAGAAAAAGAAAGTTGTCCTCAGACAGACCTCTGTCTTTCATACAGGCTAACATAGTAGCTCTAAGGTTCTCATGAATATTAGCTTGTCTGACTCAGCATGTTGTGCTATTGTCATTCGTTTGCAGTCTTTTTAGAGCACTTTTAGGAAATCTGTCACAGCATGTGATAAACTGTAGCATTTTATCTGTTTTCATACAGTATAGCGTTGTCATAATAATCTTTTTATAGCAGATGTATAGCTTTTTGTAGCTTATTCTGTAGGAGAAATGTAGTTATTTCAAAATAAATAAAGTGATTTGGAATTTCACATGGAAAAAAAAAACAAGTAAGGGAATTTAAGGAACTTGTAAAATATAAACTAATTCAGTCTCGTTGAACAATACAAAGTTGATTTGTTTAGAAGTAACACTATGTAAATGGTGCTTCATTACGGGCTACCTAATGTTTTACCAATGTTACTATTCCTATATCCCTAAGTTTAATCACTCAACCACACAGTATCACTTCCAACTTCTGGTTGGGAGTGATACTGTGTAGATCCATTCATTCTTATGCCCCTCACACATACCACTTTTCCACTAAAGCAGTTTAAGTGCTGCTTCGGGTCCAGAACCTAGTTTTGAATCAATTCTTTGTCTTTCAACACCAAAAAGCACTGGCTCTGAACCAGGAAAGGTCATTCTTAAGGTGATGAAATGTCATTCTTTAGGTGCCTGGCAATGTTGCTGAAAGATTGACTTGGCTACTTTTCCATTAAAAATGGAGAAAAAAAAAGTCATTAGATTCATTAGATTAGTCGTCTTCAATTTTTTTGAGATCCTCCAATCACAATTCTAGTAGCAAATCAAGTGACTGGCTTGGCGCTGTCAGAAAAATTCAGACAAGATGGTAATTGCTCTGTAGCACTGGAAGGAAAGGAAGTGTGAACTTTTATCAGTCTGATAAGCTGTCATGGGTTAACAAAAACATTTTTTTTTTACTTTTTTACTGTATGTAATTGTAATTGTTTGTTAAAAATCGCTTTCTTGTCATGTGTTCATTATATTACCTTTTAATTTAGCATTATCATTCACTGTTGCTTTGATAAGTAGACATCCACTTTTGGATTCAGCTTGTGGAGTAGTTCAAGTTTATTTAACCTTACAATTGAGGCCCAGAGCAAGCGCTAGCATGTGCTAAATTGTTGCCCTGTGCCTCATGTTTTTGCCTGTTGACAGCAACATTGGCAACAGTGGCCAGTCGACATTGCTCTTAAAGTTCCAGGTATCATCATTATTAAAGGTCCCGTGAAGTACTTTGAAATGTGCATTTTTGAAAGACAGGATGGGACATGGAGTAGATCCAACCCCATAAAAACAATAGCATTTCGTTTTAATCACAGCTCTGCCAGTGAGAGTGGTTGAGCTTAAGAGCATCAAATAAAAAGCAAATGAGAAGTGTCTTGAAGGGGGCAGACCATGTCAAACACTAGAAAGCATTTGTTTGAAGATTTTATAACATAGGTCTCAAACTCGATTCCTGGAGGGCCACAGCTCAGCACAGTTTTTCTTTAACCTTAATTAAACACACCCAATCCAACTAATCAAGGTGTTCAAGAATGCTTGAAACTATTAAGCAGGTGTGAGTTGGAGCTGGTTGGAGCTACACTGTGTAGAGCTGTGGCCCTCCAGTAATAGAGTTTAAGACCATTGTTTTTTAACACAGGCTCATTCTGAAAACGTAGTTCCGTGGACGTTTCTGGAGACCGCAAATGATGTAGCTGGAGGTATGTATGGCTTCCTTAAATTTTTTTAAACTAACGATATGGGGCGGTATGACGCTGTTCCTTTTCGTGCTAAATAGCTGACCGCTTACCTCCGTGTGGAGGGCTTTCCCGCCACAACCAGATTGTCCTGTTAGCTCATCATGTTAAGTTGGCGGACTTGAGACGCAGAGAGGAGTTGACCACGACAACGACGGGGTTCGAGTCCGGGGAAGAGCGGTTCCAGAAATCAGGTAAGACAAAAACAGAATGCAAAAAGATAAATGAACAAGTAAATAGCAGGGTGAGAATGCGGTAAAATCTGAAAACGTGGTAAAAATCAGACGAGGGCTTTTCTTTTTCTGGACAGCTTTTGTAAACTGTTGGTTGGGTTTAGGGAAGTAAGTGGCTGGGCGGGTCAATCGATAAAATTGGTTGGGTTTAGGGAAGGAGGAGGGTGGGTCAGTCAGTCAATTGGCCAGCCGGCCAGTCAGTCATTCATTCAGTCAGACAGACAGTCAGTCAACAGCAGCCTCTGGCAGGTTTACGCAAGAACAGCGGGCATGAACGGCACTCGCAAGAGAAATTTGAGATTTGAGAAAAAAACACACAGTGGCCTCTCGTGGATTCGCTAAAACAAAAACTGCAAAAATACGTACCACCAGAGACGTATTTCGCAGTCTCCAGAAACGTCCACAGGACTATGTTTTCAGAATGAGCCTGGGTTGATTATTTTATAAGAAACTGAAGTTTGTGATGACAACAAAAAATAGTTGATCCATTTAGACGGAAGTGACAAAACACAAAAACTGGATGTTTGATCTCCTAAATGCAATTTTTGCCACTATTTTGAAGCACAATTGCTTATGAGGTAGGTATCCTTAACACTAACCAGTAACGGTTTTAGTTTAAATGGCAACTTGGGTGACCACCTCATATACAACCACCCCTCTCCCTAGAACCATATATATAAATTATATGGCTGACTTTTTATTACTCCCATCGGAACACATGTAATTGTTTCAAATGAACTATTCAGACTGCATACAAACAAACTGAAATGTTCCCAATATTTCACTACATCTGGAACTTTCTTGCCTTTTTTGCGGCAAAGTCATTATATCATCCATGGTTCTTGGTTTGACAGTCGTCATATTACAGCAAAGTCTTTTTGACACCAGAATTTCATCAAATTTGACCACAATGACAATGAATCAGCTGTTGGTGAACATGTCAAGCCTGCAATCAAAGACTACACAAAACTTGACATCTTTTCAGTATTAGCATCTTGAGAAAACCAATTCTACTATATTTCATTTCAAGAGCAGCTGTAAAGCTTGATAGTTTAGTAAGTTGTCAGTCAAAGATTATGATATTAAATGAGCAGTTAATCATATTATATAATTAAAGTTACATTAGCATGGTTCATTATTCTATCAGCTAGCCTCTGCTCAGACAGGATTGGACTTTATCATAATGTTACAAACACTTGGCGATTCCGAACCAAAAGACTAGTCATTCTTCAACTGGACAATGTTGCATTGTACTTTCAGTCCATATTTCCCAAGCTCCTCTTTCTCTGTCACAGTGAGAGGCTTGACACCAGACAGCACATAGCGGGATGCATTTGAATATGGTAAGTGCAGTAGTCACGGCTGTTTAAGTGCTCTGAGTGTAAGAGCTGAACTCTCCCCCGGTCGCTGTTCCCTGAGGTAATAATTAACAATCCTGTCGCCAAGTCGTCAGCAGTCAATTACACCTCCTGCTCCCGCGATACATACGCAATGACTGCGAGCAAACACCAAGGAGTGAGAGAGAGGGAGACAAACGCTGGAAATTGAGATTATTGCAAACGGGGGGGATTTTTGTATGAAGCTGAAGAGCCCAATGTCAGGAGGTGAACGGTGAACACGGGCAACCCTCCGTCCCCCAAAACATGGAGCTATTATAGTGGATTACACAGAACAGGGGACTTTTGGCGGGAGCGTTAATTGGAGCTCTGGATGGCGTCAGTTTCCAATTACTTTTAAGCTAGCCTACGGTTAATATAGTGACAATGGGCAATGGGTATGACATTCAGAGGAATTGAGCGATGGGGAGAGGGAGGGAAGAAAGTAAGGCTGTTCTCATTGATTTGGGGTTGAGAGGAAGATGACAATGGTGGCTGGCGCTGCGGTGACAGGCCTTATTTCATACTTGCGTTCAGCTCAACGTCAGATAAAAAAAGTAAACAAGAGGAGTAATAGCTGAAATGCATAAGATGTGACTGGCTGCAGGCAAGCTTGTGTTATTTTCTGTACACAGTGTTCCATGGAACTACAATGACAACAATTTTCATGTTTTCTCATAACAGGCAGAACTGCTGTAAAAAGCTGGCACAGAAATGAAGTGTAATTAGATAACACGATCTAATTTTTCCTGACAAACAACTGAGAGAATCAGATCAAAATGGGAACACGATGGCTGTTTTGAAGGACTGCATGTGTATATGAACATTACTATAATATTGCTCAAATTCATTACGTCATTAACTTACCGTTTTTACTGAGTTATGTAACTTATAATTTAAATAGTTCTTTAAAGGTGCTGTTTAACATCAAATGCAATTTATTCTGCATGGATCTGTTTATCTGAGCTGATTTATGGGATTTTGTAAATATACAAAATCTTTATTAAATGTTTAAAACTAATTGTATAGTACAAACAAAATATTCAAATAATAAGGATTATATCAGTTAATTTCAACCAGTTCCAATTGATTGTCGTGAGCTATACCAGGCCTGTGACGTCTCACGACACCATCGCAAGTAGTCTAGCATATGTAATTTTGGTCTTGAGCATTTGATTTTTTTCTTGGTGCTGATGTGCTTTCATTTTCTGTCTCACTCTCTGCAAGTTGAGGCAAGGGAGTGTTTAATAAGCGACTCATGGCCTGAAAATAAACATTTAGATTTAAAAGAAAATATCTTAATATTAAAAAGGAAATATACATTTGATCCTATTAATGTCATAACAAATGCCCTTAAATTATGTAGCCTAGTTGTCAGCAAGCAGGAGTGTTTATTGAGATTGACATAAGGTTAAAAAAACAACAGCATTGAAATTAATAAAGAAATATAGTTATAGCAACACTTGTGACTGCTTTGGGAAATAACGCTCGTCATAGACTTCACGGGATGACCGATCGTGAAGGAACGTGTAGTCGGGCACATTTGTTACCCATGACAATTCAAGATTTTATCAAGACAAAATCGCATAATCTGACATTGTGACTTTTATAACCGACAATAAAAATTGTGTGATCTGACCTGGGCACATTTTCTCTTAAGTGACATTTCTCGTAAATCCACCAGAGGCCACTGTATAGATTTTACGATTTTATAGATTTTTTACATAATGATTTGCTTCTCATGCACATCCTTAAGAGAAGCCATGTATAATATATCAGCTTGATATCAACTGACACAACCCCCACCCCCATCCCCCCATCCCAATTCCCTAAACCCAACCGATACTGTTTTCAAACACAAACAAGAACAGAAAAGCCATTGTGCCCCCATGCTTCTCCTGCAACTTCACACTACTTTTTTGAGTTTCATTTATACTGGTCTTTGGAACTGTCCTTTGTTGGACTCAAACCCCTGTCTGCTCTGCTTCCCTTTGCCTCCTAAAACTCACTAGAAACATTAATTATGACAGACCCCAAACAAATGTGACAATGTAACTTATAAAATAAAATAAAGAAATGTACTACTATTAGGCCCAATTCCAGTTCTATTTTTTGTACCCCTACCCCTTCCCCTTGGTCCTTGAAACAAAGTGTGAAGGCGAAGGGCTTCAAAATGTACCCATAAGAAAAGGGACACCACTACAACACATGCACATGCCATCATATGTCATCGCAATCTCTTACTTCATATGAAATCGATGACGGAGACTTCTGTAGTTATTCCAGTTGCGTTATTTTTTGGTATTTATCTTTAGGAAATCACTGGAGGCAATGATATCATGTTATCATAATGATATAATGTGGAAATAAGATAACTGGACTGTGCATTTACATCATGGCCACATTAATCTATGTAAACACACAAAACACCATTGACATTATACCAGACACTGTAAAAAGCTCATTCTCAGCCACTAGGCTTTTCTGACAGGGTATCTGAGTGTCATCGAGTGTCTGATATGAAAGTATGTTGTGGGACTGCTATACAGGAGTTATTATTAGGTATTATAGACAGCAAATTTTATTGTTTCTTATTTTAGCATTTTTCTTTAAAAGCATGATGGTAAAACACAAACCCTGTTTTGAATGTATTAAAACATATGCTTGTTTGTTGTAAAAATTCTAATGCCAAAAAATACAAATTTGTGCATCTCCTGACTTCTGTGTGTATTCATGTTGCCATTGTAGCTCTGGGAAAATTCTGGGAATTGTTTGTATCCCTTGGTTTCAAATGTGGTCCTGAAAAATCTCAGTTTCAAGGGCCATCTAGCCCTTCCCCTTAGCCCTACGCCTTCAAGCTAAAGAGAATTGGGACACGCCTACCCCTTTACGTGAATACACAAAACAAGAGGTATAAGGGGTAGGGGAAGGGCTAAGGGGTAGAATTGTGATTGGGCCTAGACTTTGTAATTTTGATTTATATTACTTGAGCACTCCAGACTTACTGGAAATATGCACCTCAGCTTACATTTTTACAAAACATAAAACAAAAAATATATAATTGCAAAATGTTCCTCCAGGGATGTTTTGTGGAACTTTCAGATGACAAATCCACTAGTGGCGCAGTCCTTTTTTTCTGAATCTGAAATAAACGTCCATACGAGGCCCGTCAGATCATCTAGAGCAGAAAAATAATGACCTAAATATGTTCCTGTAAATATCATTGATGTGAAAATGAACCAAAGTTGGCATTGTACTGATTTATGTTTTTGCGGTTTCTCAAAATGTAGACTGAAGCATGCATTTTCAATGAGACTGTGTTGTACTCTGGCTGTCTATTTTATAGTCATATGGCTAATATATTTTAAATAGCCAATAAGCTTGTTATTTGTGATTCTATCACTTAAACCTGAGGAACTTAAGGTTAGAAATCTATAATTTGCTCTTGGATGTCAGTACTGTAAGCTGAACATTAGCTTGGACATTCATCCAACTTGAACCTTCCACTTAACACCTTAGTAAAGACATAATAAATCTAATAACTATCAGCCTTCCATTAGTCGTGCTTTCAGTGCATTTTCCAAAGATGCAGTACTGACTGTTCATTTTCTCTTCATCTCTGGCTTTCTACTCTCAACATTCCAGTAAAATGGCACGACATGTTTGATTAACCTCCTAATTAGCCGTGTGACGTGAGTTAGAGAATGGAACAGAAACAGTCAGTGAAACAGAAACAAGCTGAAGAGCTGGAACCAAAAACCAAGAATTACACAAGCTCATCTCCTCAACTCTCTCGCTCTGTTCTCCTTCCCTCTCTGTCTTCACTCTGACATCAGTCATCCACTCCAGTCATCCCTCATCCCTTATTACCCCACTCTGTATGAAGGGCCTTGCTCTGGTTCGCACTTCAGTTTAAGTAGCTATTAGATTTGAATTATGAGCAGCGTTGATGCACTCAAGCATATGGTCCTATCACATCAGCTCATTCAGCCTGTATAAATTACAGCTGTATGTGGGAGATGAATGGCAGCAGGCCAATGCCAGCTAATCCACTCAGTGCTGACGGCTAGGTGTACATACGCTAACTTTATCATAGTTTGTTAGTGAGCTCAGGCATGAACCTCTTTGACATAGAAGCATGTGTAGTTGATCACCTAGTATTGTAATTGTAAAAGGAACATTAAACCTGATAGATGTATTTTACCAAACCTTTAACATTTAAAGTGGCACGTGAGTTCTCCTAGAGCCTTATTGTTATTAAAGTTTTGTACCATATGAAAGCCCACTTTTAGAATAGTTTTCAGGTACTTACTTCAGGTTTAGAGTTGCTAGGTTTTGTAGATATTATTACCATATAATAGACCTTAAATTGCTGAATGTGTTTTATTGATTTATGTTAATCCAAACTTCAGAGGATTCAAAGTTTATTGAGCACAACTACAAACCAAATACAAAACAGACAGCATTTAAAGTAGACTTTAATAAAATAAATGAACGAATTAATACAAAATTACAAACGTTCCTTTTGTATGTGATAAAAAGATAAAAAGTACTCATTAAAGTGTACTATTATTATGAGATACCCCTGCAGGCACAGAACGTCAACATGATGTCATATTGAATGTCGTGGGGACGTTGGATTTTGTTTAGAAATGAACAGCGGGTTGTCGTCAAAACCCAATGCCAGGCTGACGTCAATGTCCAACGTCCAACCTAAAATCGACCAAATATCAACGTCTACTCATGTTACACTTTGACATTGTGTGGATGATACCACTATGACATCTATCAGACATTAAATTTTGGTCACTTTCCAACAAAACCTAAAATCAACCAAATATCAACATAATTTGACGTCATTAATGAACGTTTAAATAACATTGTTTTTAGACGTTGGCTAGACATTGAATTTTGGTCACCTGATGTCATGACCTAAATCTAACCTAATATTAACATCTTATGATGTTGTGTGCCTGCTGGGACACTTTCAAGAAAGATTACTAAAGTGTGCATCTGAATTTTTACTATCTTATAAGACCATTGGAGATACCAAAATTCTTTAAGCGGATTTAAATGTCCCTTTAAGTGTAGTTGGAACTATCATAACACATGGAAGACAGAACTGAGTGGTATGACGTGTCTCAATAAGCTGTATTATGTTCACTACCTGTGTTTGCGTGGGTTTCCTCCAGGTGCTCTGGTTTCCCACACAGTCCAAAGACATGTGGTACAGGTGAATTGGATGTGGTATAGGAACCAAATTGGCCTTAGTGTGTGTGTGCACTGCAGAAATGTTTTTCTTACTTAGATTTTTTGTCTTGTTTCCAGTCCAATTATCCAAAAATTCTTAAACCAAGAAGGATTTTCTAGACAAGCAAAACATGTTGTCTTGTTTTAAGAAATAACATGCCAAAATTAAGTGAGTTTCTACTTAAAACAAGCAAAATAATCTGCCAATGGGGTAAGCTAAATAATCTTATGTCTAAAGGAAAAGCAATATTATTTTGCCTACCCCATTGGCAGATTATTTTTTCTTGTTTTAAGGAAAAACGGACTTAATATTGGCATATTATTTCCGAAAACAATATTTTGCTTGCCAAGAAAATGTTTCTTAATATAAGAATTTTTAGATATTTGGACTAAACACAAAACAAAAAATCTAAGTAAGAAATTTTTTTTTTTTGCGGTGTGTGTGTGTGAATGAGAGTGTGTATGGGTGTTTCCCAGAATGAATTGCGGTTAGAAGGGCATGCGCTGTGTAAAACATATATGCCGGAATAGTGGAATTCCGCTGGTGACCTCTGAATTAGAAACTAAGCCGAAGGAATATGAATGAATGTTCACTACCCGTGTTTATGCTGAAATATAACTAAGCATATTTTGAGTTTG
This sequence comes from Danio tinwini, assembly GCA_903798205.1. NCBI lineage: Eukaryota > Metazoa > Chordata > Actinopteri > Cypriniformes > Danionidae > Danio > Danio tinwini. The sequence goes on along the minus strand of CAIGQZ010032465.1, from coordinate 457,644 downwards.
TGAATTGTGTGTTTGTTTCTGTTATTTTAATGAACATTTCAAAGAGGTTAAGTACAAATGACGTCATATTGACACTGTACCTTAACGTACCCCAATGTTTTGGGGACGTTGAATTATGTTTGGAAATGAAAATTGGGTTGACATCAGAACCCAACGTCAGGCTGACATCAATGTCCAACCTAAAATCAACCTAAAATCAACCAAATATCAACATAATTTGACATCATTATTAGACGTCAAAATAATGTTGTCCTTAAATGTTGGCCAGACATTGAATTATGGTCACCTGACATAATGATCTGAATCGAACCTAATAAAAATGTCTTATGATTTTGTGTACCTGCTGGATACTGCCGCTCATCTATGGCGCTTGATAAGACTGTCTTATCTTTGTCTTAACTTTGTAAATGTTTATCGAGACGCTGATTTGGAAAACATTATACCACGCATAAATGAGGATTTTAAATGTATCATTTGAATTTTAAAAAATTCAAATTTTAAGAAAAGTACAGATATATAAAAAAATTATTGGTCACAATATTTTAACTAACACTGTTTGCTCATCAAACTAATTAATAATCAACTGCTTATTAATCGTTAATAAGGTAGTAATTGGGTTTAGGTATTGGGTAGGTTTAGAGATGTTGAATAAGATACTTTATAAGTACTAATAATATCTAAATTATACAAACACTAATGTAATATCTTAAAATCTTATTAGACAGTTAATAAACTACTAATAGTGTCAATTCTTGCTTAAAGTAGGGTTATCAAATAATAATTTCGAATTTATTTGTAATGTTTTTTTTTTTAAATATCATTTTGTTTGCTTAGCATATACTTTAATATTTTATCATTCACATTTTTATATCATCTGCAGTAAGAGAATGCACTGTATTTTACCGCACTGCTTGATACTATGATCATTACACTCTAGTTTCACAGTGTACCTGGTTACCCTGAAGGTAACCCGAAAGGTATGATTACCAAGATGAAAGAAGTCGATCAACTTTGCTCAAAAGTTTTTTTTTTTTTTATTGTTGTTGTCACTGTGAATATTCACTTTACCATGGCCAAAGAGAGGAGTTTTTATTTAGTATTTTTTGATTTATACACACAACTACATTTCTAAAACACACTACACAAAAATATATCACTAGAAGCTTGTGAACTTTGCAGTGGTTGCATGCAAATTCGGTCACACTTTATTTTGATGGTCCGTTTGTTGAAATTAAGTTACATTGCATCTACATGCCAATTCTCATTAGATTATAAGTAGACTGTTAGGTTGGGGTTAGGGTTAGGGTTAGGGTTAGTGAAAGTTGACATGTACTTGCAAAGTTTCTTATAGTCAGTTAAATGTCTGTTGAAGGAGCAGTATCAACAAATATTAAGCAGACAGTCTACTAATACTTAAATGGACCATTAAAATAAAGTGTTACAGCAAATTATGTAAGTAATCTTAGGTTAATTATTAAACAAAACAATTTAGAAAACTTTAAAACAATGTGATTAGTTGATTGGCTATGGGATTATCAGAGGCATTATTATTGATTCCTTCATCTTTTCATCACTTTCTTAACCCGCTTTCCTTAGTGTTATTACACATAGAAAAATCAGTAAACATGTTACCTTACCCACTTTTCACCCTGTATAATGTTATGTACTACCAACTACCAAGCTACAAAAATGGCCTGCAGTACAATGTTAATGTCAACATTTTTCACAATCTCTATAGTCTACATACAAATAAATAAATAAATAAATAAATAAATAAATAAATAAATAAATAAA